>PVIC010001111.1:0-98177 GCA_004025085.1 Thryonomys swinderianus
CCCTGTCAAAGCCCTCAGCTTCAGCTCCAGAGTCAGTGGGTATCTTCCCACTGGGGAGACATTTGGGGAAGAAGCGTGTAACTCATTTGCTGTGGTCATTGGCTGTCATTAACAACCACTTCCTGGGCCACTGCAGGGTGGCGAAAGGATAATGAAAAAGTAGATAGATGGGGCTTGGGCAACCTTGATCTGGATCACACGCAGAAGAGCTAGCTGGACAATGAAGAGGCCAAATAAAACCCATTTAAAAATGCAGTTAGGGATGGAAATGGGGTGTTAATTCAGAGTTCTCCAATGCTGAAGCCGCTTCCCAAAGGCTTAAGGTGGCACAAGCCCAACTTGCAAAGTGTCCTTCCCCAGCTCTACCCAACAAATACATTCCCTTCTAAGTGAGAATTTCACCTTCCTAGAAGGTGTTCAGAAAGTCTCCTCCCTAGACAAGGAGCTAGATGATATCTGCAGAGGTTGTGAGCTATCAGAATGATAATCACAGGGACTATCATTTATTGAGGCAAGGGGGCCCTCAAGTGTTTTACATGTATTAACTAATTTAAACCTTATAATAGGTGAGAAACCAATATGATTCATCCTCTACAGGTAAGCAAAAGGAAGATCAGACAGATTAAATAGCATGTCTAAAAAATGCAGCCAGGAACAACCCAAATGCCCATCAAGTGGACAATGGGTAAAGAAGATGTGGTTTTTAAATAAAATGGAATATTACTCTGCCACAAAGAATGATAAATTTGAGTCATTTATACTCAAATGGACATACCTTGAGGACATACTCGTAAGTGAAATAAATAGGTCACAGATGTGCAAATACTGTATCTCTTCTGTGATATGAGAAACTAATGGTATAAAGGAGTTCTAAAATGTATGATAGATATTGTGAAATAGTAAGAAAATATTCAAAGGGAAAGGGAGATAGTGGTAAGTAAAGGAGGGAAAGAAAAATTTGATGGTAAAAGAAAAGGAAACAAAGTTTATGTATACAGGGGCAGGGAGTTGTAGGGTGGGCAGGGGAATGGGAAAAAATGGGAATTAAATCATGTCATACTGGTACAAATTCTCAGTGTCAATTGTTCTCATAATGTGTATATAAAATGTACCAATAAAACCCATTTAAAAATGCAGTTAGGGATGGAAATGGGGCGTTAATTCAGAGTTCTCCAGTGCCAAAGCCTCTTCCCACAGGCTTAAGGTCACACAATAATGTGATGCTAAGAGCGAGCTCAGCATTCATCCATCACAAGTTACTCATCCAGAAGTCAAGGGAGGGGTCCCCTGACTAGCAAGACTCCCAGGCTATAACTTGCACAGCAATGTCACATCATGGTATTCAACAGGCATGGTTAACAGAACGAGGAAACGAATGGACAGACGGAGAAGACAGTTGTAAATGAGCTAATAGAAGAGTTAGCCCACTTGTGGTGGGTGCGCATTTCACTGCAAGCAAAAATTCACAGGGTTAGGCCGGGTGTGGTGGCTCATGCCTGTAATCCCAGCACTCGGGAGGCAAAGACAGGAGGATTGCTGAGTTTGCGGCGGCTTGCCTGGACTACATAGTGAGCTCAGGGCCAGCCTGAACTACAAAGCGAGACCCTGTCTCAAAAAAAAAAAAAAAAAAATTCACAGGGTTGCTGTAACTGGGTTGTACTGGGCACCTTCTGACTCATTCTGTCTCCCTCCTTCCATCCTTCCAAATAACTTCCTTCCAGTAGCTGTGCTGCCAAATTAAATGTTCATATGATCAAGTCCACCAAGAAATAAGGAACATTCTTGACAAGCATGTTGTTAAACATCAAGAGGCATTCTGAAATGACTTTGGAAATCAGTCTGGAGATTCCTCAAGGAACTAGGATTAGAGGTCCCACTTGATCCAGCTATTCCCTTCCTGAATATCTTCCCAAAAGAATTAAATCATTGCACTACAGCAATATATACATGCACCCATGCTTATAGAGGCATGGTTTGTAACAGCTAATCTTGGAAACAGCCCAAATGCCCATCAACTGGAGACTGGATAAAGAAGATGTGGTTTAAAAAAATAAATAAATGGAGTATATCTCAAATAAAGAACAATAAATTAGGGACATTTATAGCTAAATGGATGCACATTGAGATCATACTTGTAAGTGAAATAAATAGGACACATGTGTAAATACTGAATAGTTTCTCTGGTGTGAGAAACTGCAACAGTAAATGAAGACCAAAAGGTAAAATCAGTAATGAAAATAGGGAGAAAAGGCCCAAAAGGGTTAGGGAAGTAGAGATGGGGTGGAGGAAAGAAAAGAAGGGAAGGAGAAAATATGAGAAAAGAAAGGACAGAAACAAAGTTTCTATAAATAGGGAGGAGTGGGGAGTTAGGGAAAAAAAAAAAAAAACCAAGACATATCACGTACAGGCACAAATCACCAAAGAAAAGTGTGAATTTATTTCTAAAATGTAAAGAGGAAAAATTAAGATGCATTAGGAACTTTGAGAAATTAATAAGTATAAGGGTATAGACAACTACTGTCCCACTTATTTGGGAGGTGAGACCAGCCTGGGTAACACAGTGAGACAGAAGAAGGAGAAGGAGGAGGAGGAGGAGAAGGAGAAGAAGGGGAAGGGGAAGAGGAGGAGGAAGAAGAAAAGAAGAAGAGGAAGAAGAAGAAGAAGAAGAAGAGGAGGAGACAACGACGATGATGACTATAAGGGTGTCAGGTCTTATAAAAATTTCCAATTAGGAAAAGTAAGAAATAGTAGATTAAGTTCCCCAAAATACTCCCAGCATGCAAAACAAAAACATTTATACTCGGGAGGCAGACAGGAGGATTGCTGAGTTCGAGGCTTGCCTGGACTACATAGTGAGCTCAGGGCCAGCCTGAAATACAAAACGAGACCCTGTCTCAAAAAAAAAACAAAAAACATTTTAACTATACAAGGATATTGTATGGCTTATTCCAAGTTGTCTTTGGAAAATTAAATAATCGCTTCCAACTTGTTAATTTTGTCAACACTTTCAAATATTTTAAGGACTCTGGTTGTACCTTTCTGTCTCACAACAGCACGATCTACCTTTTCTGAAAGTCAATGCAATTGCTTGTTCCATCCCCAGAAAGCTGGGCTGACCTCTTGCTGCATGGATGTGGCTGCAAAGGATTCTCTGCCACATAAAAAAGGTCTTTATGGGTTCACTTGAATCGGACAGCTACTGGTTTTGGCCAGCAGGCTCTCTAGGGAACAGCAGCGCTGATGACCTACTTGGTATCTATTTCCTCCATGTCGCTGGAGCAGACAGTGATTTGACCTACTTTCAGGGGCACTGTAGTGGCTGTAGAAGGAACAGAGGAGAATCCAGGAGCCTGACTCAGGGCATTGAAGCGTGGCCTCCAGGCACCTGCTGGCCCTCCTTTTCCTTCCCTGGCCTCACCGGCTCTGATCAAGCTCAGCAACTATATCTCCCCTCCTCTGTTTCCAGAGCCCCAGCCCCTGTAGACTCTTTTCACTCCATCTGTCACGCATGGGCAGGAACAGAGCCCATTTGCTGCCCAGGTGGAAAACTCTCCAATCTATCAGGTTATGATACAGAACCTCCCACCCTCCCACCTCCCAGACTACAGAGAAGATAATAACATGTACACGACACAATGGGGTCTCCCAGAGAGACTGCAGTCAGCCCTCGGCCCTCAAGGGGATGGCAGCCGGCAGCACCTGCCCCCCCCCCCCCCCAGGGCTGGAGTGAGGGAATAGTATGGTGGCCCGAGCTGGACCTGTTCTCTGCACATCCATCAGGGTGCTCTGCTGTAAGAGCCAGTGAACAATTACAGAGTCTCAATGTGCTGTAAAAAGTCCCCAGCATGTGTCGATACATAAACTGCTGCTAAGAAATCTACGCAGGGTCATTCTCAAGAGCAGGGTTGGCAAACATTTCTTGTAAACAGCCAAATACTCAATATTTTAGGCTCTGCAGGCCATATGGTCTCTGTCACAACTGCTCAGTTCTGCCATCATGCAGTAAAAGCAGCTATAGAAGTGTGGCTGTGTTCCAATAAAGCTTTATTTATAATGACTGATGGCCAGCTGAGTTTGGCCCCGGGTCACAGTTCGCCAGTCTTGGCTCTGGAGACTTGCTGGGAGCCATGCGCATTTTGCAGCCCTGTCTTCCCCCATGGGTCCTTCCCACATGGTGGGGGAGGAATCTTGCCTTTGGTGGGCACTCAGCATCCTCACTCCTCACTACTGCTCTCAGGGGCCTATCTGACCAACTCAGTCCCCTAGAAGAAGATGGATGGATTGTGTTTACATTTAAAGGAATAAAAATCTGAGGTCAGTGGCTTTCGGCCCTGGTTGCTCACTGGGGAGCTGAAAACCTTCCAGATACCCACAGCAGAGACTCTGATGCCCTGGGTCTGGGGTTGGGAACCAGAAATATTCAAACCTCCCCAGAGACATCTAAAGGGTGGTCAGGTTGGGAACCACTGCCTCAGAACAAAAGGTAAGTGAAATGACTGATAGTGTTTTACAACAAATAAGCCAAGAGCTTGTGGTTTTTCCCTGTGGAGGTGGAGAAAACACGGTCCAGAGGCCTCAAAAGCATGTCATACAGGCCTCAGCTGGCCGAGGCTGGCAATGGGTGGATCTCACCTGCTCTGCAAAGATGCAAGACCTTCTGACCTTTACCTCCCTTGCCATCTATTATGGGTCCGTATTGGCAATATGTGTTCTATTAATATTTATTAACCATCAAAACAGCATCTGACGGCCTAAGATTCAATCTGTCAATCAATCTGGCCTTAAAGAAAGGGACAAACTAGGCACACATGAAAAAAATAGCAGGTTTAGCCACCCTTGATATATACAATAAGATAGTGGTTCCCAACCTTTACTGAATGTGATCATCACCTGTGGAGGTTTTAAACAACTCAATGCCTGGGTCATACCCCGTTCCAATAAAATCAGATTGTTTGGTGCAGAACACAATCACATTGTGCAGTAAAAGGTGGAGACTACTGTCATAGGGTCCTGCTAGTTAATGTGTGGACCTTGGGCCAGCAGCAGAGGTGTCGCCAGAGAACTGGCTGCAGACACAGAAGCCTGGACCTCATGCAGTCCTCCTGAACTGAAGTCCACAGGTTAGCCAGGTCCAGTTGCTGTCTGCATGCCCAGTGAAGTGAGAAGAGTGATGAGACGGGAGAAACAACATAGAGTCTTGGAGATGGGAGAACTGGAGGGCAGAGAAGTCGTGGGCATGGCACTTAAGGCATGATCCAGAGGAGAGAGAGGGGGAAACTGTTCTTCACAGATGGCAAGTTGGAGACAGCAACACTGGGCCTATCAAGGGTTTTATAAAAGTAAAAAATTAAATCGTATTCAGTCACACAACTAGCAAGGTTAGCTGAAGTTTTTGAATAGGATACAAATGACAGGAATAAAGAATTGTCCTGGAAAAGCTGGGGCAATTGTTAGAGGGTGGTGGGTGGCAAGAGTGGAGGGAGAAGTGGAGAAGATCCCGGGGTTCAGATCTGTCTCCTGGGCCACAGCGGGGCAGCAGCATGTACTACAGGTCAGGAGAGGGGACCACGTGAAGGCTCTGGGACAGTTTCTCTGAGGAGGACAGACTAGCAAGAGAAGCAATCAGCGAGGCAGGAAGACAGACGAGGGCCATGCCCAGGTCTGGGGAGATGGGCACCTGCCTGCAGGTGGAGAGGTGAGCATTGGGAGAGAGCTTCCTGGAGGAGGCTGTTGAGGGCACCATCTCTGGGCGCTCTGGGCCGTGTAACTGTCTGCAAGGAGCTCTAGATGCCGTGTGCAGGTTTAACATACCCCTTGGTAAGCATTTTTAGGGCCCTCCATGGGAAAGTACAAAGTCCTCCAGCAAGCGGGTCCCCAAAGGGAGGAGAGGAAAAGCGAGATAAACCCCACAATTGTCTTTGTCAGCACCAGCGGGCATGAACACCCAGAGTGGTCCACAAGCACAATCCCTTTGTTTCCAGGACGCTGGAAGTCAAGTTGATTCCCAGCTGAGTTGAAAATGCCGGGACATTTTTTCCCATATTACAGTTGACTGAAACAATAACAGCAGAATGGACGTTATCACAATTGTTTCCACTGGAGTTATTTTGGGGGAGCTTAGGAAGATTGTCTATTCCTAGACATTTCCTTCACCCGATTCACTTTATACAAATGCCGAGGGAAGAGGCCCATGTCGCCACCAATGCACCCGGCCTGCTCGCAGGCACGTGCACAGGTCTGCACGCTGAGTGGCTCCCAGGAGCCCTAGGGAAAAATGTGTGCAGAGACTATTTTTGGATGCCCATGTGAAAACCCTTAGATCCCGCTAGCACCTTCCACTTTTTTCCTCAGTGATCATCTTGCTGGCTTCTCACAGCAGTCTTCTGAGATGGTGGCTTGCAGGGGGAATATTTTATTTTCCTTACCCAAGATGTGAGCACAGAGAGATAAAGGTATTGTTCAAAGTTCCCAGGTTGGCAGGGGCAGGGTAGCCAGAAACCTACCCTTTGGGTCATGTGCATGCTGTGGGCTGGACCAGGGTCGGTGTGCGTGTGCTCACTGACTGTGACGGAACGCACACCATTGCCATCTCTGTGCCAGGTGGTGGGTTATGAAGGATCTCTGGGAACAGAGGGCCCCTGTACTCCGTAAGAGTCTAGTGTGGCTACACAGGGTGCAAAGTGGGGAAATGTGGTCTCCTGTTAGAAAGGAAAGCAGGGGCCAGACAGTGGGGCTCCTGGGTGACAGGAGTTTGGTCCTATATGTGGTGGCAAACAAGGACAGGCTGGAGAAAATTCAGCGAAGTAGCAAGATCTGCTCACTTTGTAGGTAATGTGGAGGATGGAGGAAGAGGGTCATCCAAAATGCTGCAGGCTTGTTAGGAGGCTATCACAACGGTCAGAGACAAAGACTCACAAGACTGAGGGAGGCTGGGAGCCTATAAACATTTGATGACAAAGTTGACTGTTTTGGGTGAAAATCAGGGTAGTGCAAAGATAAGACAGAGTATCACCTGTGGGAGATGCAATGGCAAATAATACCCAGTCCCTGCTCAGAAGGGTCCTGCATTCTAATAGGAGAAGGAGAGGAACTAACAAGTATTTCTCAAGGCTGGGTATGATTAATTTCTGGGATATAAACTCCTTTCAGAGTGGGAAAAAGTACACAATGCCTTAAGAGAGCTTCAGACCCAGCTACATGCAAGATCCATTCCAGGAGTATTAAACATGACCCACCATTTGGGAGGCTAAGACAGATCACAAGTTTGAATCCAGCCTGGGAACTCAGTGAGATTTGTCTCAAAATAAAAAATACAAAAATGGTTGTGGATGTTGCTCACTGCAAAGGACCTGGGTTCACAAACAAACAAACAAACAAACAAAAAAATCAACAAAACAAAACCCTCAAAACACCCAGGTCTGGAACCTACTACCCAGAGAGTCCAACTTGACTGGCAGTGGGAGGCAAAGATGTTGGCATATTGTTTATTCTACTGTGTGGCTAAGAAGGAGGGAACACAGTACGGTGTTTCAGGTGTCTGGGAATCTGGGTTCTCAGCATGGTGGAGGTACTACAACTTTGTACATGCTAATGGCAGAGATGAAAGAAAGACTTCTCAGTGTTTGCTTGTGAGTGTCCCTGGGATCTTTAGAGTCAAGAAAGAGGCCCCCCAAGGTGGCCCCCCCACCAGTCTGTGAGGCCTGTCTGCTGCTCTATCTTCAGCCAATCTTATTTTCTCCTTAGGGGATGGCTCGCCTGAGTCTCAGCCAGCTATGGCATTCCTGCCCTTGGGGTGTCCTCAGAGGACCTTGCTGAAGGGGTGATGCATTTCCTGGACCATACCACACACCAGCCTGCTGGAACAATATCCCCCTCCGTGCCGCCAGGAAGGGCCACATAAAGGGACATCTTCTCTTTTCTTGCCAAGCAAATATTTCTGCTTTGACCTAGAGGGTACACTTTGAAGCACAACAATAATCCAGAGAGCACAGAGCAATCCTAGAGACCACAGGAATCAGAATGAACCACTCTTCACATTTTAAGCCTGTTCAAAAAACACATACAGGTTCTTAGGGTTTACTCCATGTATGTGTATCGGGAGGGGCAGAACAGGGCCAAATATCTCTCAGATGGGCAGCCCCTGACCAGCCACCATGCCTGGGCCAGACTGAATGGGAAATATGGGCCACATCCCAAAACAGGGTACCTTGCCTTCTCGCCTGATAGACATTTCTCACCGAGGAGGTTCTCTTTCAATTGGTAATCTTCTGAACTCCCTAACTGACCTTGAAAATGAATGAGGGCCTTTCTTTGCTTAAAATAAGAACCAGGCTGCTGCTTATACATGCTCTGTACAGCCCAGGAGGTGGCCCTCACCTCCCTGCCTTGATACTCTGGTCATATTTTACAGTAACTTCTGGCAGAGGGTATAGTGAGTATTAAGGAAAGGGAAACTGTGACTTGCATGAAGTCACCATGCTGGTGAGTGGCAAGGGTGGTCCATGAACAAAACACGTTCCTCAGGATCCCAGGCTTGCCCAACAGCACAGCATGGAGGACAGTGACAAGTAGGGCCATGGCACAGTTCAACGTGAGGCATCCAGATGACATGGCGGAAAAATCCTTCTCTGCAGTTTTCTTGCCCCACCCTGGTGATTCCTGCCCCTTTTTGGGTGGCGCTCGGTCTCTGTGCCTCAGTCATGGCGCAGCTGAGGGCACGCCCCAGGGAGCCTTAGGCTGGGCGGCTGGAGCTGCCACCAGCAGCTTATGTGGCCTTGCGGCTCTGGCTCGTGTGAGGAGGGGGAGTGTGCAGAGACGGAAGGCAGCTCTGATTGTCATTTCCTTCCCTTTTTTCTCTTTTCTAATTTCCTTTCTACAGAACATTTTATGTGCAGACACTTTAGTGATGAAGCCTTTTCAAAGGCACCTACTTGATGCTGATCCCTAGGAAATTCTAGAATAAATTATTAAACAGATGTCCTGTGAGCCTTGTACAAGGACCAATCATTCAGATTTGTTATGAAAGAAGCTGCAGTGTGCGTGGAAGGAGCAGTGACCTGGGGACCCTGAACCCAAAACCTGTGGCCATATTATTCTCTTTATGGTTTTGGGTCCAACACTTCCTCATTAAGGGCTTCAGTTTCTTTATTTGGGATGATGTGTAAAGGATGATGCACACAGGGATTAAGTGATCTTCAAGATGCTGTGGCTAGGGAGAAGAGTCACCTCTCTGTTCCCACCCAACACTGGCTATCCTTCCCTGGTCACCTTGGCAGGGTAGCCACATTCTTTCTGACTGGCCCAGGCGCTCACACGTGGGGATCTCCTGCTCCTGGGCCGCCCTTATCTGACCCTCCTCCTCCACCAGCCCCCTCTCCGCATACCTCAACTTTATCTCCACTTCTGGGCCCAAGGTGACAATATAGCCGTAGGACTGACCCTTCCCAGGGACTGGCTGGACATAGAGCTCTTCCAGGCAATAAGGACATTCCCAGAGTCCCTGACCCTCAGGGCTTTGCATTCCTGAGATTAGGAGCAGCTGACAGCCCCGTGCAGACCAGCTCTGTGGCCCGAAGAACTCTTTCCTCTTGCATGGCCTCCCTTTGTCACCAGGCTGTGATAAGCAATGCTGGAAACGTGCCCTGCTGGGTACCTCACTTATTTAGCCATCTCCAGAAATGAGCTGGAACTCCTAGTTAGGCACTGAAGCTCCCGAAGTTCCTCACCAATGGTTTTCAGGAAAGGCAGAATGCACGAACTGTTGAAAGGAGAACTGGCAGAAAGCAAGGACATCTTGTACCTTTCATGAGGCCTTCTAGGGCCAAGCGACCACAGGGCTGTGCGTTGAGGGGGACATTTCTTAATAAGGACAGAGGGGAGAGGCTCGGACAGCTGCGAAGGAAGAGCCGGATGACCTGGGGATCTGCAACCATTCAGGGTGAGCTTTTGGGGCGGCTCTGCTCTGCTGTACAGTCAGCTCACACACACACTGCTCCACGCTCGGACGTGGTGCCAGCAAGAGGCCTGCTCCTGAGAGCCCAAGAACTTGCTGGGCATCTTTCCCTCCGGAATGTCAGATACGAAGCTAGGCAGCGTGTGGCTGAAACCTCAAGTGGGTGACAACAATAGAGCCTTATCTTCAGGTCCCTGAGGACTTGTCTCTGTCTTCCCACACGGGATCTTGATCTCTGTAAGACTTGAATCCAAGCAGAGATTTTCTTAAGCAGGTCAAACAGCTGCAGGGAGGCCCTCAATTTGCCCAGTGCGTCCTTCTCCTGGTTGGTAAAGCTGGCCTGTGCACATGTGCTTGTGTATGTGTGGCATTCTCCAAATAAAGGCGAAGAAAACCTGTTTATTGGCCTTCAGGTATATCCCACTGTCCTCTTTGCACTGTACTCCCAGGGACAACATGTTCAGGGCTTCATCCCAAGCCAGTTCTCCTGCCTGATCTCGGGGGACAGATCACTTTATAACTCAGCTCCCAAGGGGCCCTATCTGCACCACTTGCTCCTGACAAGTACTCTGGGCTGGATCTCACCTACAACTCTTCCTGTTATGATTCCCTTATTTAAAAAACCTAACCAAATTAGGCTGCTGATGTGATATGGTGGGTTGGCGGCATGCATTTATTTCAACTTTCCCTTCCTATTAATGAAGCAATTATAAACCCACAAAAAGATACAGAACAAGATTTCAACCAACATGGAGAAGAGACAAAGTGAGTGAAGGAGGAGTCAGCAACTTAGCAGATGGGGACGGGGCGCCGCCAGTGGTCTGCAGAGGCTGGCAGTGACGGAGCCTGGGAACCTCTGGAGCTCACAGCTGGTGGCACCTGTTCCTGGGAAAGGCAGAGCTTGGTGGCTGGAGGAAAATGGTGGGACCGAATGAGAGCCAGAGGTTCCCCAGACCCTTCCCCACCTCCGAACAGCCACAGTCAATCCTTACCCCCAGGCAGAGTTCAAGTTTGTTTTCTGGAGAAGATGAATAAGAGCAGCTCTGTCCTGGGGATCCGAGCACTCCCCGAAGGTGGGAAAGAATGTCAGACCCACACAGGAACTCAAGCACGATGAGCACAGCCAGAACCTGATCTTGGCTTCTACAAACTGATCACTTTCATGTACCAGGGCTCTGCGGGTAACAGTGGGCTCCAGGGCGGGGGCAGGGAAAGTACTAGATAAACTCTGAACAACTTCTTGTGCCAGGAATTTAAGGAAGTGCTCAAAGAATAATGGAGACTTTTCAGAAACACACAGATGACTGCTTGGAGGGGTTCCACTGGTCACACGTGGGGTGACTTGACCATCAAAACACAAAGTAATAGATAACAGGTAATGAATTACAACTCTGAGAACACAATAAAAACCTATGAACCGGGCTAGAGGGTTAGTTCTGGCGCCTGCCTCGCAAGCGCAAGGTCCTGAGTTCGATCCCTGGTAACCACATATAATGCTGGGCGTGGAGACTCACGCCCACCAGCAATCAACACCACATACCACAATGCCGGACGTGGCGGCTCACGCCTGTAATCCCAGCACTCGGGAGGCAGGGACAGGAGGATTGCTGAGTTCGCGGCGGCTTGCCTGGGCTCCATAGTGAGCTCAGGGCCAGCCTGAACTACAAAGCGAGACCCTGTCTCCAAAAAGAAAAAAAAAAAAAGTCTATGAACCAACACAAACAAATAGATTTTTAAAAGGTAGTTCAATAAGTTGGGGAGGAGAAAAAAAAACCTTTCATATAGTAGAAAATTAATGAATAAACGTATATGAAATTAGAAAAATCATTATGTGCTGAAAAGCATCATAATTCAAGCAAGAATCATCAATGCTGAAATTCATGGGTGAAAGTATTAACGTAAATAGTATATTTACATAGTTTCAAATATCTTCTTGCAAGATACTTAATTACAAAGGGAACTGTATATTGCTGAGGGCTGGAAGCTATGAAGTTAACTAGCTGATCAAGGTTCCTTGCCCAGTCAGTGTATCTCAGAAGAACACAGCACCCTACAGCGTGCTTTTTTTTTTTTTTTTTTTGAGACAGGGTTTCGCTTTGTAGTTCAGGCTGGCCCTGAGCTCACTATGTAACCCAGGCGAGCCTTGAACTCAGCAATCCTCCTGTCTCTGCCTCCTGAGTGCTGGGATTACAGGCGTGAGCCACCATGCCCGGCACTGTGGTATGTGGTATTGATGGCTGGTGGGCGTGAGTCTCCACACCCAGCATTGTATGGTTACCGGGGATCGAACTCAGGACCTTGCGCTTGTGAGGCAGGCGCCGGAACCACTGAGCTAACCCTCTGACCCATCTACAGCATGCTTTTTAAAAGTCTTTACATTTAGTCACGTCAGACAAACCCAAACTGACACACATCCTGTGAAGTAACTAGCCTTCACTGTGCAAAATATCAGGGTTAAAAAGACAAAAATAGATGCTCATCAACTGGAGACTGGATAAAGAAGATGTGGTTTTTTAAATAAAATGGAGTATTATTCTGCCATAAAGAATGACAAGATCGATCCATTTATGTGCAAATAGAGACACCTGGAGGATATACTAATAAGTGAAATAAATAGATCACAGATAGGCAAATACCGGATCTTCTCTTTGACATGATCACCTGTAGATGTAAATGAGCTCTAGAAAGTATGACAGCTTTTTTTTTTTTTTTTTTTTTTTGAGACAGGGTCTCGCTTTGTAGTTCCGGCTGGCCCTGAGCTCACTATGTAGCCTAGGTAAGCTTTGAACTCAGCAATCCTCTTGTCTCTGCCTCCCGAGTGCTAGGATTACAGGCGTGAGCCACCACACCTGGCACTGTGGTATGCGGTATTGGTTGTTGGTAGGTGTGAGTCTACATGCCCAGCATTGAATGTGGTTACCGGGGATCGAACTCAGGACTTTGTGCTTGCGAGGCAGGCGCCGGAACCACTGAGCTAAACTTCCGGCCCATGACAGCTTTTGTAGAGTGGGAAATTTCCATAGGAAATTTGGTGTGGGAATGTAATGAAGGGAAGGAATAAATATGATTCAGAAAGAAAATAAAAGAGTATATATAAAGTGGGTGGGGAGGTGTGGGTGGGTAGGGATATGGGTAGAAATGAGAATTAACTTGTGTCATAGACTGGTACAAATTCCCCAATGTTATATGTGATTGTGAGATGTATATAAATTGTACCAATAAAGAATTCAATTTAAAAAAAACAAAAAAAAAAAAAAGACAAAAATAGACTGAGGAGGGGCCAGAGATTTAGTTCAGTGGTTTAGGCACCTGCCTCACAAGCGCAAGGTCTGGAGTTCAATCTCGGTAACTACATACAATGCTGGGCGTGGTGACTCACGCCCACCAGCAATCAATACCACATACCACAGTGCCGGGCGTGGTGGCTCACGCCTGTAATCTCAGCACTCGGGAGGCAGAGGCAGGAGGATTGCTGAGTTCCAGGCTTGCCTGGGCTACATAGTGAGCTCAGCGCCAGCCTGAACTACTTTTGGTATTTAAACTGAGGAAGGTAAAAGAATGTCCTGGTTTTTAGTTTGTTTGTTTCTTTCTTTATACCAGGGATTGAACTCAGGCCCTTGTGCTTGCAAGGTAGGTGTTGGCACCACTTGAGCTAAATCCCTGGCATGTCCCAGTTTTTAGGATAATGCACTAAAATACTGAGTTATAAAGTTTTACTGTGTCTACAACTTACTTTTTGAGCCATTGTGAAAAAATAAGAACTTCACAGATAGAAAGCTAAAACGAGTGTGTGGGATATTACCTTCTGAGGGAAGTGAAAGGGAAGACAGGAATGCTTTGTGTTATTTTTACTATTTTCCAGAAGTTTGATTTGTTTCAATAAAAAGAAAAATAAAGTTAGAGTCCACAAGGAAGTCAGCACTGGACTAAAAATTTAACAATAAAAGCCTCTGCGGTCACGCATCTCCTACTGACATTTTGGTTGGTGACAGGTGACAAATACAGCTGTGGCAGTGTGCGCTGTGCCACCCAGGTCTGCAGGTCACTGATGTTCCCACAACAGGGAGATCACCTGATGCCAAACTTCTCAGCATGTGCGCCTCTTAGTAAATGACATGTGACCGTAACAGAAAGGTAGACAGAGGTGTAAGAGAGTAAAATCCTTATCTAGCATAATAAGGAAATCAGCAGATAACATCTGAAAGTGGTGCATTTAAAAAGAGCTGTTGTATAAGGCTATTACACTAGAGATTAGAAATCTATGTTGTAGAGATATGTTGATGTCACCAGAAAAAAGAAAACAATGAAAAAAGTGCAAAGTGGTTGGCTTAAGGAATGAAAGTGGTAGACCGAGGAAGAATGGGGCAGAAACTTGCTATTTTCTGTTACAGCCCTGTGAGCATTACTTGATTTTTATAATATGATCTGGGAATCACAGGTTGATGTGCGTCCTTGGCCCACATCTCTCTTTCCTCTGCTGAATCCCACTGAGACAAGCACTGTCCCTGGACCAGCGACCTGGAGGCAGAAGCAGCCAGTGAGGCCATTTGTTCTGATACCCGAGCCATGAGGACACTGAGCTGTAGTAGCTTCCAGACCCCCCAACACTTCAGCACTAAGATGTAGTAGAAGAGGCATGTGTTCTGATGGCTATTCAGTGTAGACTTTGTGTCAACAGCCCTAGGCCTCATGGAACTGGACCCAGACAGAGGCCTTGGAGCTGGTAGCCCTCTGTCTCGGTAGAAGGTGAAGCCACCATTTACCTTTCCCTTGATCCAAGTCACACCAGCAGACTTCTGGGAATCAAGAGATAGCTCCCAACAACCAGCAGCAGAAAGGTACAGTAGGGCCAGGAATTTAGCTTAGTGGTTCTGGAGCCTGCCTCACAAGCACAAGGTCCCATGTTCGCTTCCCAGTACAAAAAAAAAAAAAAAAGCTATAATAGCTTCCCCATCAATAATAAAATAACAATGATGATGATGACAACAATGACAATGATGATGACAACAACAACAACAACAACAGGGCTTCCAGACGTGTGAGGAGTGAGGTAGGCTACATCACTCCAGGCAAAACTCCCTCCTGAACCCTTCAGGGTTAGATTCCAAAAGGAAAAGCGAAGAACACAACACGATGCTTCAATGACCAGACAAGGCTTCCTCTAGAAGTGACCCGGATGGCTGAGGAGAGTGTGAGTCCAGGCCCAGGAGGATGGCAGAGGCTCGGCTCCCTTCCATGTGCAAAGGTGAGGCTGGGGCTAGGAAGTGGCCTCCTGTCCCATGGGTTCTCTGCTATAAAACTGACTTCAGAAGGGGCAATGGACTCTTTTCTGGACACAGTTCAGATGTTCTGCATTTCCACTGTGCATAGCTAGGTTTGCAACTGCTTAGCTATGCAACTGCCTGGTGGCCTCTTTTAGTATCAGTTTGTGATCACTCCCTCGGTAGACCAAAGTTTGCACTTGCTGTTTTATCCCCAGGTCAGCTTCTGCCTGGCCTCCAAGTACACTCTGGGGTCACTGCTTGCTGCTGACAGGGGCCATGAGCTCAGGAACAAACTCCTTTCCTCAACAGCTATTGCCCAACACACGGAAGGGGTAGTGGGGAGGATGCAGGCCTTCTCCTCTGCCCCCCAGTGGATGGCAGGAAGGGGAGCTCCTGACCAGTTAGCCCAGCACTCCCTTCCTTCTAAGGCCAAGGCTGCCCTTTCTCCACCTGAGTAGCACTTTGGCCACTGGAAATATGTGGCTGAGGATTCTGCCTTGACTGAAGCAAAGGCAAAGACGCTCTTGGGTGCCATAAGGGCTTTGCAGCTTGGGTCGTCCAGGGCATAGCTGGTGACAATGCTTGGGGAACTCTCTTGATCCTGCATCCTCAACCCTGTGCAAATCCTTCTCCCAGGTTATCAGATAGAACAAATGTGTTTGTCCTTCACTTGAGCAAAGTGATGATAAGAACAACCAACTGCAAGTCTCATCTGCCAGTAGAAAGGGGTAGGGAAGGAGATGTCAATGATGCCCTAAATTACCAGGAAGTTTCTATTAAAAGCCAATTACTTGCAAATGGGTCCTGAGCTCATCCTGGCTTTCAAACTGCAGCCCAGGAGCTGAGGGTGTAGCTTGATGTCAAAGCCCTTGCCACCATGTGTGAGGCCCTGAGTTCAGCCTCCAATACTAAGGGGAGAAAAGAGCACAACACAGCATGCCTGGACTCACTGGGGGTTGGGGGGGCCTATTAAAATCAGAGCCCTGGGCCCACCCCAAGGTCCTGGTTCAGCGGGACCCAGCGATGTGCATCCTTGTGTTGCTGCCCTGGGATGACACTTTGAGAAACTCTTGTGGAGGTGAATAGGTTATTCTTAACCTTGGGGATCTATTGTGTCACAGGAGGCATGCGTGTGTGAGAGACACACAGTTTCCAGCAGGGTGACCCAGCTCCAGGTCCACATCATGATCCGGAAGAGTCGGGATAAGTCAGAAAACTGCAGGGCATGGGGCAAGGGTGTTAGCACAGAGGGCTTCACAGAGGAGGAGCCTACTGAGCAGCCTGAGGGCAGATGTGTGGAGGATGAATTGGGAGGGACATGTGGGGAGGGACAGTGCTGCTGGACACAGGGTTGGCTGTTTAGTCAGTAAGGCTAGGCCACAGACAGGCTGGGGAGTCCCAGAGAGGCCTAGAGGCCATCAGCTTCTGGGTACTGAGGAAAGTCTGGGGTTTTCTGCAGGCCCTAGGAAATCAGGGAAGAATTTTTATGTCAGGCAATGAGAAAGTGGTAAATCCTCTACCTTTTCCCTGTCATTTATTTCCTTCTTGTGGTAATGGGCCTAGGTCTTCTCTAGGCCTGGCCTATGATTCAACGGGGAGAAGGCAGCATTCAGCAGGGGCCTTACCTATGAGACTCAATAGCTACTACACAGCCTCGGTCTAGCCCTGGGAAGCGGAGGCAGGCGAAGTGTCACATAGTTTGCTAATCTCTTCTGAGCCCGACACCCCCAGCCCCCGGCTGTGCAGGGCAAGAGGCCTGGGATTGTGCAGAGGCTCACAATGGAAGGAAGAGGGTGTAGGAGGGAGGTCCCTGGGCTGACCCTAGCATTGTTCTTGGGCCAGAAGAAAGCTTCCTCCGGCAGGACTGCTGCAATGCTAGAAAAAAACGAAGACCTCGAGCCAGCGAGAGTGGGCTCGTCCTGGGGGGGCTGCCTGTTGCAGGCTGGCCTGGGAGCCTGGGCCCATTCACAAACGCCTGCTGGAAAGCACGTAGAGCACGTATCCCTGTCCACCCCCTCCGCCACTCCGGGCGACAGAAGCTAAACGAAAATAACTGGGGTTCTCCGCCTCCAAACTCACCACAGCCAAGAAGGAGAACCTGACCAGAAACGGCCCTCTGGCTAATAAAGGAATAATGGATGCTTCACACCCTCAGCAACACCTTCCTCTTCCCCCAGCCTGGCGGCTCTGTTTGCTGGCAAAGCACAAGGAGGCAGGTTCTGGACCATGTGCGACCTTGCTCACCGAGGCTGGCCCAGCTCACCAGAAGCATTACCAAAATGGTTCTGGGGATTAGACCAGCCCCTGGAAACTGCTGTAGGGTGTGGGGTGGCCCTGCTCATCCTAGGCCTGTGGTTTCTTCTAGCAGCAGGTCATGTGTCACTGGGGTGGGGTATATGGGAAAGTATACTTGCCTTGGAGCCCCCACAGCCAGGGGCCTTGGGGGCTACCTGCCTGGTCATCTCTGTCCAGGTCCCAGCTCACTCTTCAGAAGGGCTGGATGGGGCGTTTCTGTGATGCCTTTGGTCCAGCCAAAGCAATCCTCATACCAGCCTCCCTTGGGCTTGCAGCCCTTCAAGTGTTCCCTGTCCCATGCTGGGCTCTGTCCCATGTTGGCCTTAGGCCATCCCACCTGACTGATGGGGCCTGTGGCACTCAGCAAAGGATTCTGGGTATGGCCTGGCCCAAGGCAAGGTTTGGATCAGGTGATATATTCACTGGAGACAAATCCTGTTTTTAAGTGACTCTGTCCTGTCCCTAGCAAAGTAATAAAACCACTCCCTAACCACAGCAGGGAGATCTATACAATCCTAGGAATTCACTGTGGTCTTCAGGAGGAGCGCAGGTCAAGCCCTAACCCAGGGATTTTCAAATCCTCTTTCTGTCATACATTTCCCTCTCAAGAACATCTGGTTAGTACCTATTTGGACAAGTCCCAGGGCCTCCAGGGCCTCCACTGACTACTCTCAATTTTTAGCAAAACATCTCTCTTGGGCTCCTAGACCCCATTTTCAGCAGCCTCCTTTCCTTTTAAATGATTCCTCACTTACTTCCCTTTTCCCTACCACCATCTTCTCTTCTCCTTATAAACATCCAAGACCTAGCTCAAGGTCAACCTCCTTCAGGAAGCACAAACACATGACAAACCAAACATCCTCCAAAGTGGTGTAGAATCAAGTCCTCCAAAGGTCCAAGAAAAGTCTGAGAGTAGGTTTTTCCATGGGCTCCAGGGGGAAGTCAGTCTTCAAAGAGGGTCTGTGTAAGAGGGAATAGATTTGGAGAGAGGGGCTGACGTACCAGGAGGAAAGAGTGGGGGTGGGTGGGAGCAGCCTCCAAGCGTGAGCTTTTCTCTCTGTCACAAATCCTTTCTCCCCAACACTGCCCCCACCCCAGTGAGTTAGAAACCAGAGTGACCAATGAAGTAAAAAAAAAAAAAAAAAGTGTTTTTCAACTTACAAATAATTGGCTTTTATACAGACCCTCAGCATAGCTTTGCAACCTAAATCAAATAGGTATACAATCCCCATTCTGCAGCACCGAAGAAACAGAAGCTCAAAGAGAATTATTTGGATGAATTACATGATGTTCTGTGTGTGGGACTGAAGGGCTCTTGGACAGCTACTGTGAATGAACTCCACAAATTCTGACACTTGTTTTAACTCTCAGGGATTTTTCCTTTTTTCTTCTGTTTATACTCTAGATCCATATTTGGCAACCTTTCTCTGTAGAGCGCCAGGTAGTAAATATTTTAGGCTTCGCAAGAAATAGCATCCACATTACAAATGCTCAGCTCTGCAGCACAAGTGTAGCTGAGAATGGTGTGCCAATGAAGGGCTAAGGCTGTGTGCCAATAAAACTTTATTTATAAAGACAGGCTGGTAGACTGGACTTGGCCTGTGAACTGCTATTTGCCAGTCCCTGCATAAACCCCTAGCCACATTCTGGATCACTGAGGCTGCCATACAAAGGAGGCAAACTTTCCTAGGCCCATATGAGCCAGCCAAGAAAGCAGTTGGAACCCCTGGCCCTGGCTCCCTGCATTCGGCTCCTCCTGAAGGCAGAAGGGGAAGACTGTTGTGGGAACCTGTTCAGACTTAGCCAGTTGTCTCTTTCCAAGGGACCTTCCTGGTTGCCACCAACAAAAGTCTTCACCCTCTCCCTAAATAATCATTTCTATAAAAAAAGACTGACAGGCAATGAAAACAACAATAGGCTCGTCTCACTAAGCACGTTGCCCTTTCCCAGTGGGGCCTGCTACCTGGAGGCGTCAGACAGGAAATCATGGATTGAAGAACTTCTGGTCTCCTTTATTGTATGACTACCTATTTTTGTCCAGTGGAGGAAGCACGGGGGGGGGGGGGTGGCTTGGGAGGTAGAGGGTCTCCTAGGTAAGTGCCCCTCTCCCTGGCTGATGTGGGGCCTGTGTCAGCGGGGATGGGGGAGGCCCTAGACTGAAAAAAAGGGCAAAAATCACATTTCTTCCTCTTTCAGAGGTGTCAACAAGGGCTTTTCTTTCCTTCTATTTTTTTCTTTTTCCATTTTTATTGCCTTCAGAAGTAGAGAAAAAAAGGTATCCACTTTCCTGTTCACACTCATTAAGGAAATGGCATCCCCCAAAACCTGCTGCACCTACGTGACTAGTATCACCTAGAATTAGAAACTGGTTTTTTAGCACCTCTTCTTCCTCATCCCACCACTTACAAAGAGGAGTCAGGTTGTCTACTTTCCGAAACCCGCCCCCCCCATAAGCTGTCTGCTTTGGGGGTTGAAGAATGTGATCTCGGCTCTCTGATCTGTAAGATGGTAACAGAAAGAACACACACAGTTCAGGGCAGTTATGAGTCAGCACTGCAGGAGTGAGGCCCAGACAGGCTTGATTTGTGTCGTACTCCGTGATGGAGGCCCATATTCTGGGTGAGACCCTCCAGCTAGGAGCAGGTCCAGGCTCATGGCATGGTTCAGCTAATGTGGGACTTCATGGTGTCTACGCGGGACTTCTGCTTTAGTGGCGAACAGAGGCACAAGATGAGAAAGGCACAGGTGTGATGAGCATGGGCAGAAGCATACAGTGAGGAGGGGATGGAGAGCATGGAGACTGGGTAGAATGCCCAAAAGCCCTTGCCGAGAAGGGCTCATTTGACCAAGGATACCGAGCATAGATATAAGGCCAGTAACTGCAGGTTGCAGGACTGAGGGAATGTATGTGAGATGTGACCATGCGAGTGCCTTCAGCCTTCCCGGGATACCAGGAGCGCTCGATAAACATTGGCAAATGCTAGTGCTCCTGCGTTATATTCAGTGCTGCAGTCCCACCCATCAAGGAGATGTTGGGAGAACTTCCACCTGTGGGACACGGACTGGGCCTCTGTATTGTAACTCAGCCCATCAAAGGCGCTGAGGGACTGAGTGAATGAAGTCAGACCACCCCTCCCACGGGACCAGGAGGAAGACCTCAGAGGAAGATGGCCTGGAGTGTGGGGTGCAGGCTGATGTTTGTGTGACCTTGTTCCTGGGCCATCCTGATGCTTAGAATATCCTGGAAGTTTCCAGAGTTGGCAAGAAGGCTGCCAAGCTTGCAGGGATGGTAGTCACTCTTCCCCATCTGAAGGGCTGGGAACCCTGCAACAATAGCTACTCCACTTGTAGAATCAGCCAGGGCATGGTGGTGGCGCCACTACCACATTACCGAAAAAGCATCATCGCCACCTGCTGGACAAAGGAGGCAGCTTTTGGTCTGCCACCATTCTTACTCTCTCAAGCAAAGGAGGGTAAGAATCCTGGTTATCATTTCAAAGAGCAGTGATTTTCACTTTGAAAGCTCCTTTGTCCTTCACGCTCTTCAAGGAATAGAGAAGGTGTAGAATTCTCACCTTCATCTGAGCCTTTTGGGGAATGAGGTGCTTAGTCCACCTGTGTGAAGACATGCCTCAAACATACTTTCCCTGGGGCTTCAGGAAACTTCCGTTAGAAGCGTCTTGGTCACATCCATAAGATCAATAATTCTACTAGCCCTGCTTGTGTTCACTGGATGCCCACCACCCACTTTATGGAGCAGACAGACCCTGTTCTATGTAGCTCAGTCTTTTGAGGTCAGAGGGACCAGCCTCACCAGGTCACAGTAAACTGACTTCTCCAAGCAGAACTTAGCTTCAAAATTTTCCGACAAAAAGGCACAAGAAGAAGTAAGGTAATTTCAGTTAGACAAAACACGGCAGAAGTACCTTGCTGTGGACAATCAAGGAAAATGATCAAAACAGTATGTCCTCACAGAAATCCTTGAGCAAGAAGACACTGAACAGTTCAACAATACCTTACAACTGGGGTTTTATACAGGACTCAGAAGCAAGATGGGGAATAAGGGACAGCTTTTTGGCAGGGCCTGTGGGCTCCCTACCCCACCCCCACCCTGGGAGCCTGAGGAAATCTGAGGCTACCCTGGGACTGTCTGCCAGCAGAGGGGAGGCAAGTCTGTTGGCTGTCATTTCTCTAAGGCTGGTCATGCTAAGGATGCAGAGGGGGCTTGGGATGGGATGGGGCCCACAGCCTTGCAGAGGGAGCTTGCTCCTGAAGTGGCCACACCTCAACCAGGTGGCTGTTCTCCAGGGGGCTGCTTGGATGGAGGAGAGCTGAGGCTGGGGATGAATAAGAGGGGAGGCTGCCACCCACTGTGCCACACTGAAGTCTGCCAGGCCAACCTTGCCCTAGACTGTGGAGTTCCAACTTGCCTCCTGCTAGCCTAACCTTCCAGGGCAGATGTCCACAGCTTCTAACTGCCCAAGCTCTGTACCTGTGCCCCCACCCTGAAGGCCCAAGAGGAAGCTGGTGGTGTGGGGAACACGACCTGTACCCCCCGCTCCATGGGAAAGCAGCCCCCTTGTCTGTGCAGCTGCCCTTCTGGGGTAGCCCCCCCATTTCCAGGAGTCCCAGGTAGGAATGCCAAGCCTTTGTATAGCAAGGGATCTTTTGGCCTCTGTGTGGCAGCTTCCTTCACCTCCTCTTCTCCTTTGTTGTGGAGAGGAACAGCCTGAGCACTGAGCATTGAGGAGGCCATTCTGGGGACAATCTGCATGCTTGGCACTAACAAGGAGGAGTGGTCAGCAAAGGCAGTGTAGGGTACTTCAGGGGACTTTCTCGCTACAAAGGCCAGACTATGGAGCCTGCCAAGTGGAGCACTGGTGTCCTCTAGTGGAAACCAGCTATCATACAGCCATCTGTCCTGCTTACAACCATAGCACTGCTGTCTCTGACTCTGTGGTCACACTGGGAACAGGATTACAAATGACGGGGCTGGACGGTCCACATCACACCAAAAATGCAAGTGTGATAAAAGCACTACAAATGGCATACGGGGTTCTCTGAGGACCCCACTCTCAGCCCAGATGCGTGGGTCTCAGCCTCTGCCCCACCCTACAGCTTCACCACCTGGAACCTGGAATGACCGAATCTGGAACCACCTCACTGTGCCCAGAGAAGCCTGCTGCTCCCCCATGATGGGGGCTCCTGGGCAGCAAGGCCAGCCTTACTCTTTGCAGGGGCCGAGCTTGTCCTCCCCTCCAGCCTCCACCACAGGGAGGCAGACCTGGGGACGAACACCCATTCTAGCTCTTGCCTAACGGAATGCATTTCTTGGGTGGGAACTTTTCCTGGCCGCTGGGTTCACAGAGATACAGGTGCAATCACGGACATCGAGCCTCTCTGCCTGCTGTTCCTCACGGTGGTGAGGTGCATTCACTGCTTGCTGTGGAAATCCGGCCAGGTGGGATGATCAGGGATAGAGTCCTCAGCATCGGACGAAGGGGTCCCAGCCAGATAGATAACTGAGGTGTCCCAACCAAGCCACCGTCTCCTGGAGCAGCCCCACGGGCCTCATGTGTGGCTCCCAGGGGGAGGTAAGAGCATGAAGTGGGGCCCCTGGGACTCTTTGCTCTGTACTGCAGCCCCGGGCTCTAGTGATTCCAGCGGCCCCGGCAGGAAGGCGGGACATGCAGGAGGAGTACCCTGGCTTCACCACACCGGGACTTGGAGCTGCTCAAGGCCCAGCCTCTGCTCAAGTGTTTGCAGCTTCAGTGGTGAGGCGCTGTCGCCTGTGCACGTGTCTCATTTCCATGGCTGGATGGTGCCACTATGTCTTATGAAATCCTTTCTCTAAAAGGTTTGGGCAAAGTGGTTTCCCATGAAGGCAAGTTAAGTAAACAAAGGGAGAATGAAGAATTGGCAGAGGCATCTGCTGCCCACTGAACAACCCCGAGTGCCCCCTCCAGCCGGCCCTTCGCAGGTGGCATGGCTGTGTGACTAGCTTTCCAGCAGGCTACGAGTGGAAGTGACACTTCGGGGCCAAAGCACTGAAGACCTCACTCTAACTCACTCTGTCCTGACAGGGCCCCTGGAAGCCGTGACTGAGTGGCGGGACTACAGGTAGAATCCAGCTAAATCCTTGAGCCACCAAGACCTGTGGGTATTTTCATAAAGGCATGAAGCTACTGAGATGTGGAGATCTGTTTAATATCATGGGCTCCATGGACACTTCTTTTTAAAAGGAGAAGGAAGAAGGGGCTGCAGTGTAGGAAAGAGCTCGGACAGTAAAGGAGCAGGAGCAGCAAAGGTGCCCGCCAAGTGGGAGGAAGAGTACTCTGGCTTCATTGCACCAGGGGTGGGAGGAGGTGCCTGGGGAACTCAGCCATGGACAAACACACTCTCCCGGGAGCACCCGAGAGGGCATCCGAGGGGAGGTGACTGGGCCAGGACAAGGAGCCTGTGAGGCAGAGAAAGGGCAGGCTTCTTCCAGGCTTTGAGGAAGCAAAGAGGAATGAAAGAACAGGGTGAGTGGGGAGACAGGCCCAGCCACACTGCAGGGGAGGAGGGGTGACCCAGGTGTGGGCCCAACAGGACACAAAGGTTCCTGTGTGCTGAGAGGTTTGCACAGGGACATGGAGGCCTGGCCTTTGTTGGATGAGATGTTGGGAAACAGAATGTCTCTCTTCTTCCGGGAGGAGAAGTGGGAGGAGAGGCCACACTCCTTTTCCTCTTCTCTACTTCTTTGCCTCCAGAAAAAATGAGGGGAGGGACTGGGGATATAGCTCAGTAGCACCACACCTGTCTGGCAAGTGCAAGGTCCTGTTTGATCTCTGGTACACAACCACAAGAAAAAAAAAGAAAAGAAAAAATGAGGGAGCCAGTGGTTTTCCTGCCTTCTGTCAGAGAGTCCCCAAGAAGCTTGCCCATTTCTGCACAGACCCAAGGTGCTCATGGGAGACTGCATGTCTCTGGGCTTGGGGAGGGGCTCTTTCCCACTCAGGCATTCAGTTGGGCACATAGTGCCTTCAAGGTTAACATGGAAGTGAGGGGGGTCTTGGTGGTCACCATGACTGGCTTTCATGATTGAGTCTGGGAACTATCAATATCCTACTTTGTATTAGACAGCTCCATACAACAAAGACCTGCCTCACCCCAAGTGCCAATAACCAGAGTAGCTGGTTATCATGAACCAAAGGCAGACAACCTGACCAGACATACCTAGTTATTCAGGACTTTGAGAAATGCAGGGACACCCAGAAAGATCAACCCTTCAGCCCATCATGCTCTTCCTGGATCTGAACTTGGGAAAACTGCATTTAGGAATCAAGAGACCTGCCAGCCTCATTCGAATGGGATCCATATGAAATGCTCAAGGAGCGGTCACACCATGGGTAGGATCTGCTGGAACTTGAGGTTTTCAACTTCTATGGCTAATTGGAATTTCCCATATTCCTTTATAAAAAGATTCCTGGGTATGACTCAGCAGGTGGGGACTGGCCTCTGGGATGACCTAACAGTCTCACAGGTCTGGTCAGGTCTTCCCACAGTGCACCAGGGTTAGCCTGTGCAACCAACATATGGCACATGCACAGCAATGCTATGTTACTTTTGAGCCGAGGCTGGATGCTTTCCTTCATCACTTGCTTTGGAGGAACCGTCTGCCATGCTGTGAGGATGCCCAAGTAGCTGATGGAGAGCCCTCCTGCCTTCAGTCACATGAGGTGGCTGCCCTGGGAGGGAGTGTTCAGCCCAGGCCATCAGCAAGATGAAGGCTTTATATACAGCTTGGACTAGGGTCAGTAGCCAAGCTGTCTCAAAAAATGTGTGTGATACCTGTAAGAATAAGGCCCTGAGTTCGATCCCCAATATCACAAGAAAAAGAAAGTGATATCACTTCTCGGCCTTTTGGCTAAGATCAAGTGAAAAAGAAAGTGATAAATACATTTCTAAGCAGCTAGGTTTTGAGCAATAGACTAGTTCAATGGGTCTAGGGCAGTGATGGTGAACCTTTTAGAGACAAGTCCCCAAACTGCCACTCAAAACCCATTTATTTATTGCCGAGGGTCAACACTGCAATTAAACCTTAACACCAAGGTTTTAGTTTAGAAAAAGCAACTCAGACAGTAACATTTCTTGTCTTAAAAGAAAAACACATAACAAGTGTGCCATAGGTTCGTCATGGCTGGTCTAGGGTGACAGCCATATAGCCGCAGCTCTGAGAGCTGCCTAGTGTTCTGGGTGTAGTGTGGCCCAGTGCCCAGCATCAGGGCCTTGTCTGCTAAATGTGTTCTGGGGAGCACAGCATGCCCAAAGTGTGACGTGACAGTGTATGGTGTATACGAAATGTGTATGTCTCCATGTGTGGTGTGTGCTCTATGTGGAGTATGTATGGTGTGTGTCACATGTGAGGTATGTGTGGTGTGTATGTGCATGCACAGTGTGTCCATGTTTGCACATAGGACTTGAACATGTGTGTATGTGAATATGGACACCCTTGTTCCATGTGCTCCAAACTGAACGTGGATGAAGACCTTCTACCAGTGCCCCTGAGAGCTGCATCAGGCCCAGGCCCTGGGGGGTCGGGGTGCTTCTTGATTCACTGCTCTGTGAAGAAAGAAACCCCTACGAGCAGGACAATTCAGAGGGATCTGGACTGCTGAGTCTCACAATCTGTCTGACAGTGGGACCATCCTTGCCGAGGAAGCCTGAGCAGTCCCTGACTGGGGGCTGCTCTCAGAGGAGACACGGCAGAATTAGGCCTGTGAATCATATCTCCTCAGAACGCGCGCAGCCTGACTCCCACGGTCCTGGGTCTAATGAATGCAGCAGCCAACCTGCTGCCCTGGGACCCTGTGAACTCAGGGGCCAGCTTCTCGACTACTGACTGGGTGACAAGGATCCTCAGTTTTATTTGTACTAGGGTCGGGGGTAACGGTCAGACCTGTTTCTTTCCTGGCCCCGATGCACCCAGGCTCCTCACCTTACAGTCTCTTCCATCCTCACCCAAGGTGGAGCAGCTGGCTCCTTCCCCAGATCAGCTCTTCCAAATGTGCTTTTTACATCAATAATGAGTGCAGTGGGCATGTGGGGGGGGGGAGGGCGATCATTTGGGGCTACTTTACCCTGCTGTCTTTGGGGCCAAAGCTGACTTACATTAGCAGCAGTGATAACAGAGAGAGTGGACACAGTCCTCTCATTGACACATGACCACCCAGGGCCACTGCCTCATGAGCCTCCCAGGTAGGTAGGGAGGTTGCAAGAGTGCTACAGAGAATCTGCTCAGAATCCCTGCATTGGCTCTTCTTCCCTCCCTGTGCACCTACACACTATCACCACTGAGCTCCTGAACCATGCGAGCTGGAATGAGGCTCGAACCCCTCCACTGTTCTAGAGTGCATTTCTCAAACCCAAGAGCATTCACCATTATTACCCTAGACAAGACAGTAGGTTTTTTTTGTTTTGTTTTTTTTGAGACAGGGTCTCACCCTGTAGTTCAGGCTGGCCCTAAGCTCACCATGTAGCTCAGGCAAGCCTCGAATTCAGCAATCCTCCTGCCTCTGCCTCCCAAATGCTGGGATTACAGGCTTGAGACACCAAGCCTGGCAAGAGTAGGTTTTCTTAGTTCATGTTATCAGAGGTACCCAGCGGCCTCTATCCCACCGCATATGTGTTAGTCTTGCCACCTGCTCAAACTGGAGTCTGCCAGGTTTCTCTACCAGAAAGTAAGTCACC
The DNA here is from genome assembly GCA_004025085.1 of Thryonomys swinderianus. Lineage (NCBI taxonomy): Eukaryota > Metazoa > Chordata > Mammalia > Rodentia > Thryonomyidae > Thryonomys > Thryonomys swinderianus. The sequence goes on from PVIC010001111.1 coordinate 27,244, forward strand.
ATAATTTCTTTGTGTATGAGTCCCTGTCTGCTAGCCAGAGAGAGCTCCAGTCTGTAATACAGACAGTGGAGTCCACACAGAGACTGTGGTCTCAGGGAATTTGGGAAGCAGGTGCAAAATCAGGGAATCCAAGGCCCCTGGAAGGCAGGACTTCAGACAAAAGGGAGGTGCCCAGAGTGAAAGCCAGGAGGATACAGAACCCTGGGTCCCTGGCTGAATATTAATGTGCACATGTATGAGGAAATGTCCATGACTGGGAGAAACCCCAAAGACACAAATGCAGCAATGCCCTAGGACCACACCAGGCTGGACAGTGGTGCCCCTCTGGCCAGCGCGAGGAGCCTAAGACACGGGGCATGTGCTGCCGTCCCCGCGGGGTGTGCTGACTCAGCAGTGCAAAAACTCCCAGTGCATGGCACCTAATATAAATGATCAGACATGCACAGAAAATGATGACCCATAAGCAGGAGGAAAAATCAGTGAAAAGAAACTGTGAAATAACATGGATGAAGATTTAGTAGAAAAGGACATTAAAAATAGATCCCATATGTGTAAGAAAATAGGACAAAGTATGAGAAGTATAAATTATACACACACACACACACACATACATGGCTCAGAATACAGCTCAGTGGTAGAGCACTTGCCTGGCACGAACGGAATCAGCTCCCAGCACCACCACCACCAGCACCACAAGTCAAGCAGAACTTTGGCGAATGATATAAAATGCAAAGAAGCACGGAACACAGAATTGGAGCCCTAGGGCTGGAGGAAGGAGGAGGAATAGTGGATGAAAATTTTCCAAATTTGAGGAAACTATTAACCTTCATATATAAGGAACTCAATAAATGCCCAAGAGGGAGAGAAAAGTAGAAAGCCACAGGAAGTCTTGCCATGAGCAAACTTCTAGGGCATTGATCGTCCCTCTGTGATGGGTGCAGGCCAGGGTGAACAGGAGCTGAAATGGGGCAGGGACCAGGAAGGGGCAGATGTGCACAGGGGAAGTACCGTAAGAGATCCTGTGACATGGTGGAGGAAGATGGCAGGTCACCAGCTGTGGTGGGCAGTGCCGTCAGCAGGCCCATCCTGTCCCTGACAGGGCCAGTCCCTGTTGCTTCTGCCCAGAGCCCAGCACCATGGTCTCTAATGCCTGGCTTGTGCCACTTGGGGAGTGGAATCCTCTGTTCCAGATCTTGGCCTCACTCTGGGAACTGAGCTCAGTCAACGACGAAGTCAGCAAGACACCTGGGGGCTGGCAGCTGATCCACTTTTCAGAAGGCTAAACAGCCCCCACCACATGAGACACCTGGTAGCCCCCTGCAGAACATTCACTAATGGAGTTTGTGGTCAAGGAGCAACACCCCCAAGTTGGCTGAGTTGCATGTGGAGAACATCATGTCTGACACCAATGCCACTGGGGGCACCAGGACAAACTACTCCATACACTGCAGAGGGAAACCTGGACACACCAGTCCATGGTGAGTACTGTGCACCTATTACCACAGGGCATGACTATGCAGCCAGGGCCAGGTGCAGTGCCCAGGGCCTGCTCAGACAGAGAATCTGTCCCTGCACCTACCTGCCAGGCCGGAAGAACCTTCTCAATGTCATTTAGGTTGATGCCATCTCCATCTTCCAGTTTCCCTTTTCCACACCTGGACCAAAAAGACAGAAGACATCAGAAACAGGATCTCATAGGCATCCAGTCCCAGCCCTGCTGCAGAATGGGAGTCACAGCCAGGCCGTGCCTGTCTCAAGGCCTGCTGGATCTGTCCCACACTGGGAAGACGGCCCTGGAGACGGGGGTTCTCCTGCCCTCACACAACATTCAACCTGCAGGGAGGTGAAAAAGGAATGGAGGAGCCCCTTGACCCTTCTTGGCTAATGAACACCCCAAAGCCTGTCACAGTGCTTACAAAAGCCTTTCCATCTTACACCACTCCCACAAAGAAAAAAAAAAAAGCAGTGAACAGAGACCAACTTCCTCAAGGTCACACAGGCTGCCAGGGGCTGGCAGAAGGCCCACGGGGGCTTCTTTTCTCCTTGGCCTGGCTCTGACCTCATTCAGGTCCTGTGAGCCTTGTCCTTGGGGGTGTCACTTGTAATGGGCATGTCACCAAGCCGGGGTCACTGGCCCAATCTGCAGGCCAAATCTCTAGGTCCTCTGCATACGTAAGAGTGCAGGTGCTAATGCAGGGCTGCTAGGATGGGAGCCCCAGCTGCACCTCCAATTCTTATTAACTGGGAGACCCCTGCAAATCACCGAACCTCTTTGTTCCTCAGTTTCCTTGTGTGTAAAACAGGGAAAATTAGTGCTTAACTTATAAAGTGGCTGGAGGACTGACTTCATTCATGGAGTTAATTGCATTATTTAAATGCATTAAATATAAAATTTAATATGTATATCTGGTAAGTATAGGTAATAAATGAAATAAAATTTTCACGTAAAATAAATAATCATGTAACTGTATCACTCACCGCAGCTGCCTCCTCCTATGTCTTGTACTGAGCAGAATATCAGTAAGTTGACCGACAAAGCGCCCAGACTCTGAAGCCAGCCCGGCCTCTTGCAAGAGCCTCCATTCCTGGCTCTCCAAGTCTCCCCCATTAAAGTGAAGACCATGGCTCCTACTGCCCAGGTGGTGACAAGCACCTAGAACAGCGGCTGGTGCACGGTAGGAGCATGGTAAGAATCATTACTATGGTCAGTACTGACAGGTCCAGCAAGGGTTGCCCTTGGGCTGGTGGGAAGCACTGTCCAGCCACAGAGTTAATGCAACTCTCAAATTTCAGAGTAAATCCTTCACTTAAGTATTTACCAAATATCTATTTCTGTTTGGGGCCTTGTCAACAAAATGAGGCCCAGGGTTTTTGGTAAAGTCTTCCAATTTATCTATTTAGGCCTGTGAGCCTGACTGACACTAGGGGGCAGCATAAGACAAGAGCCACAAAAGGCCAGTGGACAGAAAGAAGTGCCTGGAAGCCAGAAGAGAATCTGGCATGAAAATCAGCAGAGGCCATGAACTGAGACCCCAGCCCCATCAGTCCTTCATTTCTTCAACCGTCATATCCTTGGGGCTGGGGCTGGGGCTGGGGCTGGGGCTGGGACCTGGGTTAAGCAATTGTGTGGGACTTGGCCCTGAGTACAGGGTTTCTTGCTGTCAGGGACAGGAGGGGTAATGTTGCAGGAACTTGGAGGAGTAGCATGTGAAACTGACTTGGAAAGGAGGCAGAGGAAAGTGGGACCAGGAGTGTGAAAGACTGTTCCAAGCAGGTAATCCCAGCACTCAGGCTGAGGCAGGAAGAGCACAAGTTCAAGCTCACCCTGAGCAACTTAGCAATTTAGAGACCTTATCTAAAATAAAACAATAGAATGGGCTCTGGAGGTAGAGCTCTGTATGGAGGTCCTGGGTTTAAATCCAAGTATTAAAAAAAAAAAGCCCCAGGCAGAGCAAGTGGCCCAGCAGAGGTCAGGAGCTAAGAATCCATGCACTGCATGCAGGATGGCGCTGGTGTGGGTGGGGTAAGGGTGTGAGGGCAGGCTGAGGGCAGAGCGAGCTCCAGGGGTGAGGCTGGAGGACAGTGAGCTATAAGGAGGATGCAGTGGCTACCAGGGAGAAGAGGAGAAGCAGCACGCACCCCCAGCCCTGGCTGCTGGCTGCAGATGAGGAAGAGGAGAAAGGCCTGGAACACTCACCCAGCCATCTGTGACCGAATGCAAGGTGTGAATAAAAATATGGCAAATGTCTACATTTTAACATTGCCATTAACCTCCCTCAAGGTACTCCCCCTTGCCTCGAACACACTTAGCCCAGCATTCTCGCCACTTTGTAAAGCATTTTGGGTGTTCTCTTTCATGTCTTTATCGCCCTGCTATGGCTGCTGGGATGGCCCGCATCTGCTCAGAACATTGACCCGCATGGCCTTTTCTACTTGGTGAAGAGGAAGAGGTTGCACGATGTCATGCCCAGTGCAAAGGTGCATGAGGACGCACAGTACTGTTTTTATGTGACAGAAATTACCATAAATTTCCTATCAATTCAAGATATCAAGAAAATGTAGAAAAAGCAATGAAAGAGAACTTCAGAATTGCTTCAGAAGTGACAAGAACGGGATGAGCATGCCTGAAGCAAGGCAGAGTAGGTTAACAGCAACGTGTCTCTTACTGTAATAAATTTAAACTCAGATGTTTGCACTGTCTTCATTTCTGAAGGGGATCGAACTCAGAACCTTGTGCTTGCAAGGCTGGTGTGGTACCACCGAGCTATGTCACTGGGCCTTCACAGTGCTTTGGGATCGCACTGCACAGGTCTGCCTGGGGGTGACAGGCTGGCCTGGGGGGCAGCATCAGCTGCCTGTAGTCATGTGTGCTCTGCCCAAGCCAAGGCCTCGGGAAGAGGGTGCTGGGGACTCAGCCTGACTGGAATGGCTGGCATCGCTCCTGGAGGTTGTGAGTGGGTTTCTCCAGGGGGGACTGGGCTCCAGGCCCCTCACCCTCGCTCAGCAGCCCAGGGTTAGGCAGTGGACAGGGGAAGGGCACTGCCCGAGCCCACCCTGGACAAGGTCAGTACCTCCTGCAGGCTGAGGTGCATATGGGGGGAAGGTGGCTGCAGCCAGCTGAGTCACTGCTGCCAACCAGGTTTCCAAGGCAACAGCCTGCTCTGATTTCTGTCCTTCCATGGAAACACGGGCTGCAGGAAGCCTTGGCAACGGAGTGGTGCCCAGCTTCTGAGGGAGACAGCAGTGGCTGACACATGGAGTCCTCGCCCATGCATCAGGGCTCTGCAGGGGATGGAGTTCCTGCCTGGCCATAAGGTGGCCACAGGACCCTGCCCCACACCACTGAGGAACCCAAGAGGGACAACAAGATTTGGCCAGAGCCAGGTGTCCCTGGCAGAGCTCAAGTAACTATCTGAACTCTGGTCAGCTCTTGTTGGGTGTGAACACGGCTGAGGAACTTGGCCTGTAGCAGGTGAGGTGGTGTGGGCTTTACCCTGGCTTCAGAAGAGACAGTGCCCTGTGGCACAGAAGTAAAGGGGCAGCTCATCCTGATGGTGGTGAGACCCCATGAGCTGGGCTGACACCTTTGGAAAGCTGAAGCTTCGTATGCATTCCCTACTGCACACCTGCATGTGGTCAGGGAGTGGCATCAGTCCGGTCCCCTCTGCTTTCACCAGCTACGAGCTCTCAGGGGATGCAGGAGAGACCAGAGATGCCAGGAAGACATCATCTGTCTTCTGAGGCCTTTCCCAGAGGACTCGTCCCCACAAGGCACTTTCTTTTCTAATTCCTCCTGGATTTACTTTCTTTACCCTTTCAGAGCATGACTTCTCACATTTCAACATGAGAAGGAGATCTCTCTTCCCCCGGGCTACTTGTTACATGGCAGTGCTGCCAAGGGGAGTGGCCTTGGGGTGGCATGGGACAAAGAGTGACAGTGAGAAGACATGAGAGATGTAGGAAAGAGTCCCATCATGTAGCTTAATGTTAGGTCTCATGTGACAGGGAACATGGAAGGAAGAGTAAAAGCCGTGTGCATAATAAAAGAAACAAGCAGAAAAGCAGGAAATAACAGGTAAAGGTGAAGATGTAGAACAATCAGAATCCTCGTATATTACTAGCAAGAATGTAACTGTCTGGTTACTTTGAAAAGGGCTGGCAGTTCCTCCGAGAAGACAAGGAATTACCTATCATCCAATTCAGCGGCTTCTACTCCTAGAGGTCTACCAAAAGAACTGAAAAGTGGACACTTAGGCAGATACTTGCACACAAATGTTCGTACCAGTGTTATTCATAAAACCTCAAAGGTGGAGAGAACCCAAATATCCACCAATAGATAGATGGGGATACAGGTAGTGGTGAGCCGTGAAGTGGAATACTGCTCAGCCATGAAAAGGAACAAAGTGAAATAAGCCCAACATAAAAGGTCACAAGGATTCCTTCCCACAAACTCTCAGAATAGGTAAATTCATACAAACAGAAACGTGGTGTTTCCAGGGTTGGGTGGGGGTGGAGATTGGTATTGTTCATTTTTTTTAAATCGGGGTAATTAAAATGTTCTGGAACTAGAGAGGAGGCAGGTGCAGGACTTGTAAATATGTTAAATGCCACGGAACTGCACTTTCAAAGGATGACTTCTGTTTTGTGACTTTTGCCTCAATAAAAATTATTTTAAACATACAAAACCTAGTCATTTGTCTCACGGGCTGTGGTAGGAGTCATCCTGAGTGTCCGAGGGCAGCTTGGACCTGAGGCCGGTGTTAAACGGCTGCAAGATCGACGCGGGGACCCATCAAGGGCAGACGGCCCAGGGTGACGCTCAGGGCTGCGCTGGCCTTCACGGAGTGGGGTCCCTGGGCTCGCCAGAAAGGCTGACTCCCAGCCCTGACCTCTCCCAGACCATCTGAATCCGGGCTTCTGCGGGGTAGGGCTCAGCCGGAGGTAATGGGGTGGGGCTCCCGATGCTTGTCCAAGTCTGAGCGCCCTGGCCCGACAAGTGCGGCTGCTGTGCGGGGCCCGGGCAGGGTGGGGTGTACATCTTGGACAGTAGTCTTGTGTGCAGTGCTGCAGGACCCCACCCATCTCCACCCTTACCCTTCACGGTCGATGTGAGGCAGGGGCTGCTTGGGCGTGTGTCGAAGCTTGCGGTGGAACTGCGTGAAATCCAGCTTTTCAGGCTGTAGGTCCCAGGTGGCGCCACTAGAGGGTGCGGGAGGGCGAGAAATGGGAGGTGGGGAGAGGAGAGCAAAAGTTAGTGATAGAGGGGTGGGGGTGGGAGAGGAAGCTGAGTTCCGCGGGGAAGCGTCCCGTCCTCAAAAGAGGTGGACAGATGTGAGTGCAGGAGGGGCCCCATTGGGCCAGGGCCTGACTGGAGACCCCGCTCAGTGTGGAGCCTTCCCTCAGGCCTGCCACAGGCGAACACATTTCCAAAACCCACGTGTGGGCCCAACACCTACTTTATAGCTCTCTCCATGCTATAACTTGTGTCTAGAGAAGTCCCCAAAGCGTTGTGCACAGAAGGGGGAGGTCTTTTTGAGATGTGGCTCAGTCTAGAGTGGGTGACTGACTCATGGTGGGCTAGGCCCAAGGGCGCTAGGATTAAGGGTGTGAGCACTACCTGCTCTCAGTAGTCTGGATAAATACTAAGGGGCAGGAAGACGCTCTTAAGTCCCTGGTTCTTGATACTTTGTGAGCACCCCTGTGGTTCCTTCTCTGCCTTGCCCGTTTACCATCCTTACCTTGGAGCCAGCTGATTTAGACTGAAACCTCTGAAAACTCTGAGCCAAATAAACCTCTCTTCCTTTAACTTTGGGTGTTGGGTATTTTGTCTCAGAATGAGAGAAAAAGTAACTAATGCCCCCCCCCCAAGTTTCTTGCCTCCAGTTGAGGAAGACTGGGGGAGGGGGTAATAATGTAAAATCTGTCACAGAGCTTGGGACGAACTGTTCAAAATGGCCAGAGCATCTCTGAGGTGGGTGAGTGGAGGAGCAAGGGCTGGTGCTCCGGGTTGCCAGCCCAGGACACTCCCTACTGCGTGGAGCTGTGCTCAGCCAGGCTGTGCCTGACGTGCACTCCGAGGTGGGCAGCTCTGGGGCCGTCTGCGGCTCAAGGAATGGTCAGTGCACACCACGGTAGGGGCTCCTTGGTAAGCCTAGCCAATTCTTGAGGCCCACTAGGAGATTTCTAGAGTCTGAAGTGCTCACCTCTCCCTTTTTTCCCACACTTTTCACAGGGGAAGAGTGGGGGTTGCCACCTGCACTGTCTACATCATCCGCCATTGCCCCCTCCTCTGCTCTAGTCTTGGTCTATTTAGTTTTCATCGGACAGTCTGTTTTTTGTTTTTTGAGACAGGGTCTCGCTTTGTAGTTCAGGCTGGCCCTGAGCTCACTATGTAGCCCAGGCAAGCCTCGAACTCAGCAATCCTCCTGCCTCTGCCTCCCGACTGCTGGTATTACAGGCTTGAGCCATCAAGCCCAGCATCTGTGGTATGAGGTACTGATTGCCAGTGGGCATGGCCACCACGCCCAGTATTGTTGTATGTGGTTACCGGGGATTGAACCAGGGACCTTGCGTTTGCGAGGCAGGCGCTGGAACCACTGAGCCAAATCTCCGGGCCTGGACAGTCTGTTTTTGTTTTTCCTTGCACTCTCTTTTCCTTCTGCCTCCTCCTCCCTTCCTCTCTTCCCCTCCGATGCTCTCCTTACCGTTCTCCCTTAGGGCCCCTCCCCTGCGCTCCTTCCTCTTACTTCTCATGCTTTCTACTTCACCCGCCTGTTTCCTTCCATGCTTGGTCAGTGGACGCTGACTCAGCAGGGCAGGAGGATGAGTCAGCCAAAGCCACATGCTGCAGGTAGAGGAAGTTACCTGAAGGAATCAAAGGTGTTGGCAGCCCAGATGTCTGTGCCCAACATGTCCAGAGAGTTGTCTTTGCTGCCATTCTGGAAAAGATGGGGTGAGAAAGATGACATGATTTGCTTGGCCAGGACAGTGAGAACAAGCAGGCAGAAGCCTCCATGTCCTCCGAGGGACTGAGCGTGGAGGGCTGCCGTCCTCGCTGTGCCCCATGCTCCTCCTCATAGGCAGCTGGGAGGCTGGAGGGAGCCAGTGGAGTGAATGTTCCAGCTAGTGACGGTGGTGACCAGGAGAAGGGTGGTGGAAATACCAGGGCTGCTCCTAGTCAAGAACTCCACTGGGGGGTTTTCTACAGAGATATGTAATCAAGTGGGGGAGCAGCCCAAAGCTCTGCACCCCCAGACTCTGCAGAAACCCCATGGACCTGCCGATGAGCCATCCTTAGCACTGCCAGCCTGAGGACAGTGGCTTCTCCCCAGGTGGGGGCCCTGCAATGCCAGGTATGATGGAGGGTCCACGCACAGACGGACTTGTTTGGAGCTAAGCCTCACCCCCTGCAAAGCCCCCACTGACCAGCACTACAGAGGTAATTGCTTTTCCCTATGTCTTCATCCTCCAGTTTCCTACAGGATCTACCTTGCTCTACTCTACTCGATGCCGCATCTACAGTTTCCTTTCTTGGCCTGTTGGCTGATGATCTCCCCACAGATTCTCCAGTTTCCCGATGTCACTCCTGAGGCCTTTCAACCTTCTTCTGCCTACCGTCTGGTTTCTGTCATCACAGGCCTTAAAAACAACACTTCCATCACTAGCGGAAGTGCATGCAAGCCTCAGGACTCAGGAATTCACTCCCAGGTACAACTGGAAACCAACCACATGCCTATCAATAGTCAATCAGAGAAGTTGATCACGGCAGGTTTCCAGACTGGAATATCACACAGCAGCAAGAACAAACAAATCAAGGATGTTCAACGACATGAGTAAATCTCGCAAGTGGAATATACAACAAAAGAACCCAGACACAAAGGAGTCCTGATTATATAATTCACCATCTATATGAAGTTCAAGAACAGGCAAAGTACCCTATGGTGACAGAACTTAGAGAGTAACTAGAAGAAGACAACAGAAGGGTCCCAGTGTTGGTAATGGTGTTTTCCAATCTGGTACTTGCTATATAGGTCTGTGTAGTTTGTGAAAATCCATTTACCTGCACACATATGATATACACACTTTTCTTTTTTAATTGATTTTATTGGTACTTTTGATACATAATTATGATCACATTCAACATTGATGATTTGTGCCTACATATGACACATCCTGGTTCTCATTTTTTCCCATTTCTCTGTTGTCTACAACCCCCACTTCCTATATATATATATAAACTTTGTTTCCTTTTATTTAATCATCAAGGTTTTGCTTCCACCTGCCCCTCCTTTCCCTTTTCCTTTTGAACATTTTCTTCCCATTTCACGATACCTATCATGCATTTTGGAACTCATTTACACCTTCAGTTTCTCATATTAAAGAAATGATATGGTATTTACACACCTGTGTCCTAATTATTTCACTTATGAGTATGTCCTCAAGGTACATCCAGTTGAGTATACATGACTCAAAAAATTCTTTATGGCTAATACTCCATTTTATATTAAAAAAATCTTAATCCAGTCTCCTCTTGATGAGCATTTGGGCTATTTCCAAGATTTAGCTATTACCAACTGAGCTGCTATAAACATGCATGTACATATGTTGCTGTTATATGAATCTTTTAATTGTTTTGTGTATATATCTAGCAGGGAAATAGCATGGTCAAATGGGACCTCTAATTACAGTTTTCTGTATGTGTCATTACCTTTTGGTTAGATTTCTGGTAGTGTCCTCAGCCTTCATCTTTGGGGCCTTTCTGTAAGGTCCAGTTATACTGATGTCCTATGACTAGTGTGTCCCTGAAGCGCCATTTCTCAGGGCCATGAGGTTGCACACTGGATGATCTCTGTCCCATATGTGTTGGGCCTGGACAGACTGTGAAGACAGGAAGGTGGAGAGCCCCAGGCCCACCCACTGGGCAGTGTGGGATGACAGGAACAGGTAAAAGATTACACTTCAGCACTGTGTATTCCAGCTGGGGCACAGAGGCAGGAACAAAACACAGGGAGTTTCCCCAAGAAGGGCAAAGGATGAAAGAATTCCTGGGGTCAGGCAAGTATAGGGGCAAAGAAAAGAGGGACCATCTGGGCAAAGGGACTAGCTCATAGAAAGGGCTCTGGGCAGGACACATAGCCATTCTGGGTAGGTTAGAGTCCCTGTGTTTGCCCTGTGGGCTGGACAGTGTGTGCCAGGATGACCTGATGGTTCTCAACATTATCCAGTTCTAGCCCAGGACAGAACCTACTAGAGACCATGCAGTGGCCCTCAGCAATTGATATGAGCTAAGCTGGGTACCCCTAAAACTCATATATTGTAGTCCTAACCCCCAAGGCCTCACAGTGAAACTATCTGGAGGCAGAGGCAGAGATGTACGCGCTATACTGAGGTCATTAGGGTGACCCCTAGTCCACTGTGAGTGGCTTCCTTCTCAATAGGAAGTGTGCGTGCAGGGACAGTGGAAGAACACATGTGAAGGCTGGTGTGATACTGCCATTGCCATGGAGCTGTTAGAAGGTAGGAGAGGCCTGGAGCAGATCCTCCCTGGTGCCTTCGGGGCTGCCTCATTCTGTCACTGCATTGACTTCAGGGTCTGGCTCCATGCTGGGTGGATGATAATACACTTCTGCTGTCTAAAGGCACCCACATTGTGGTGAGATGTCTGAAATCAAGCAGCCCTTACGAACTAACACAATGGTCAGTCCACCATGTCATGTACAAACTCCTTTTGTGAGGCTGGTCCACCATGTCTATCATGATTTACACCAGAAGTGCTCTCCAGAAGTCTCCTGTGTGCAGAGGTGAGGCTTCGGCAGGCAACTGGGGCATGAGGGTGCTGAGTCTGTAGCTAACTGTACTATTAGGAGGTAGGGCCTGTTGGGAGGAGGTAAATCACAGGGCTTTGACCCTGGATCCTGCATCTGGTCCCTGGCCACTTCTCTGACTTTCTTCCTGCTCTGTACTTCCTGGCTACCATGAACTGAGCGGCTTTCCTCCACCTCGTCCTTCTCCAGGTTGTTCCTGCCTTGGAGCCAACCAGCTGTGCACTGAAATCTGAAACCGCGAGTGAAACCTTTCCTCCTTTAAGTTGTAGGTGTCAGGTACATTGTCCCAGAATGGAAACAGCGACTAATGCAACATTCTTTCCCTCTGAGGTCAGCAGACACTTCCCTGAGGCCTTGCGTGTCCTCTACACTACACAGCAGATGGGTACTGAAGGGCGTGGCTCTTCCACAGCTGCAAATAGAGGAGCTGGGCAGATTAGCACAGACCCAGCCAGCATGGCTGGTCCCTGACCTCCATTTCTACTTCTGGAGAAGCCAGCCCAGAAGAGGCCCCACCCGCCATTCTCCTTGCTGCCGTCTTGGTGCAGATCATGGCCAACGTTACCCCAGTGCACACCTATATGACAATATATATACCATATAGGCACACCAAACATATATACACACACACATGCATAGCAATACATCCCATGCATGTATGTGCATAAAACCACACACAAATATTACACATAAAAATACACAGGCACAATCTCCACATGTATAAAACACACACACACACACACACACAAATACAGTCTTGCACCTGCATCACTTAACAGTGGGGATATAGTGTCAGAAATACATCCTTAGGTGATTCTGTGGACACCACAGAATTGCATTTGCACAGAAGTAGAAGGTGCGGCTGACACCCTCTGGCAGTAAGGCACAGGCTGCCGCCCTCGGGCAGCACCTATTCATCAGGGTACTGGACTGGTAGAGGCAATGGGAGCACAGTGGTACGTGTGAACCTAAACACAGCTAGACATAGGGAAGGCACAGGAACAGACATCAAAGGTTTCTGAAGAGACACTGGTGTCAGGCACACACCATGAGTGCGTGGGCCTTCCACATGAAGCCCTCTGCCCCCCCCCCCCGGAATCAGGGGATGCTTTGTTCCTTAAGAACTAGTCAACCAGAGACTACTGAGGCTTTCCAGAGAACTTTTAAATTATTTGGTTCTCTTGTAATAATACTTAAACCACAAATATATTGTACAGCTAGCTACACAACACTTTTACTTTTTGTATTATTATTTCATAAACTTTTTCTAGTTTGAAAATTAAAAAATTTAAAATTTTTATGTTAAAAACTAAGGTACACACACAGACACAGCTGCTGAAGCCTCTGCAGGGTCAGGATCGTCACTGCCTCTGCCTTCACACTTTGTTTCCCCAGAAGGGTTCAGGGCAGTGACGTGTACAGTGCTGTGGGCTCTCGGACGGCACTGCGTCCGTAATATTTTCTCAGTGTCCTCCCTGAGGCTTTTACCATTTACCCTTTTCATATGTAAATAGAACATCCTAAAATAATGTTAAAGGTACAGTGTGGTACATACCACACCCAGTAACACAGTCCTTTATTGTCAAGATCAAGTACTACATTCTGCACATAAGTTTTATACAGCTGGTGGTGCAGTGGGTTTGTTTACTGTGGCACCACCGCTGACCCACAGGGAATGGCTTGTGCGACAGCATTACGAAGGCAACGGTGTCAATGGGCAGTAGGAATGCTTCATTTCTGGGTCTACCATGGATTACGCAGTACCTGCAGACTGAAGTATCACTATGTAGCACATGAAATACGTGTATATACACACACTATCTGGCCCCAACGCTCTTAGCATCAGAAAAGCGCCAGAGGCAGCAAGAGCCTCAGACACCTCAGACAGGCACTTACACTGGAAGCAGGAGCCAGACCTGCTTCCCCCGAAATTCCCTTGGCCCTTGCTCACCCCGAGGTCACATGCAGGGCTGGCTGTTACGGTGAGGACAAAGAGGACGAGCGGGCTTGAGCTTATCCCAGGATCCCCATCATTTCAAATCCAACCTTTTAGGCTACTGCTGCACAGCCTCAGTGTCGTGTTGGTAACAGGATGGTAGTAGGCACTCTGTTTCTCACAGAGCTCGGGGGCGACACCAAACTGCAGAACACCAGTCTTTGTCCCATTCAGGTCCAACCTAAGAGCCCTCTTCCTGGTAGCTATGTAGCTTTCTCAGCATCTTGCTCCCCATCCTCAGTGTGCACAGTCCAGAGCAGGGCTCAGCCCTCCTAGGGCTGACCTCTCACCCGCCTGTCCTCCTGCAGAGCTCCCTGTGTGCTCTAGAACTCCTGGAACTTGACCTCCTGGCTCTCAAACGTCTGTGCACATCAGAATTGCTCAGGAGGGGATGCTGGAGCCTTAAATACAGTGCAGCACACTGGTCCAGGCTGCACCTTTGGAAACATGGTTCTCATTTTGCTGGAGATTTGAAAGAGCCTTGGATGTGGGGGGAATTCATAAAGCTCTCCAGTGAAATGTCTGGTACATATGAAGTTAAAAGACATTAAGATGTTAACATGGTAGATCGTTAAGATGTTGAATTTTTCTTGCAGAACTTCTCAATGCCTTTAGTGGCCTTTGACATATGTTGATTCTTTAAACAGTTGGAAGAATATGGTATGCAACATTTCCCATCCTTTCAAAGTCAGAGATCTATCCTATTCCTTCTTTATTCTCCACAGAGAATTTCTAGGGCCAGGGTTCCCTGGAACCTCTTTGAGAAAGAAATCATCTAACGTTCCATGTTGACTCTGCTTGGTGTCATGTCTTTAGCAGTAAGAACCGTAATTTTATTTTTTTCTTGTCTCCTCCTACCCATTCACCCATGTCCACCCAGGACTGCTCATTAACATTAGCTCAGGCACTAAAATCTGTTCATCAAAACTCCACTGGCTTTGGAAAGAACATTCTCTTGTTTGCAATTCTGTGGTTGGCTCTGGTGGCTACAGCTTCTCTGAGCTCAGCCTCCTCCCTTACCCCCTAGGTTGCTAAAACGCCACAGTTCTGAGGAGCCTTATAAAAAATACAACACCCTTTTCAGCAGATCATTTTTAGCAGTTAAATGCTGTTAAGCCCTCACAACAGCCCATTTTACTGGTAATTAGGGGACCTCATGCCAGGGTGAGCCACGCTGCTCTGAGACATCACAGAGGGATAAGAGCATTTCAACCACATGGAAGAGAATCCGGAAAGCCTGATGTGGCCAGGGAGACCAAGCTGTGTCCCAAAAGACCTCCCAGCTATCCCCAGCTCTGGGGAGGACAGACTGCTGGAGGGTCCACGACAACCAATGATGCCAAAGCAGCCACGAACACAGCACTCAGTGTGTGCCACATCAGCAATTCACGTTTATCCCAACCCCAGGAGGTGAATGTTAGCACTGCTACCCTCATTTCCTGAAGAAAACACCAAAGTATGGAGAACTTGCCCCACATTCACGGTGCTGGCTCCAGGGTGGGAACACAGACATCATGGCCCAGAGTGCTGTAGTCACTGCACTACGCAACTAACCACTCAGGTAAATTTGGAGCCCTCTGTGGATTTTTCCATAAAGCACGGACATCCATATTCCCTATGGACACTCAGATTCTCCAAATCCATCCCTGCCCATGCCTGGGGAGGCAGAGCTGGTTCTGGGCATACACTGGCTGTAGTGAAGGGAAGAGGGAGTCTGGAGGCTCTACGCAAGAGGATGGAGGTCTCCGTGCACGAATGACTTCAACAGGTGAGAGGGAAATGGGTAAAATCCCTTAGAATCCTTGTCCTTACACAGGAAGCCTAAGACACGGGAAGAGCTAGTGAGGTGGCACATGTCTGCCATCCAAGTTGCCATGCAAAACCCTAAGGCAGTGAAAAAACATAAGTGGTAACCCTAGCATGCAGGAGGTGACAGCAGGAGGATTGTAGCAAGTTCAAGACCAGCCTGGATGACACAGGAAGGCATTGTCTAAAAACCAAACAATAGGAACAATGAACTCTTCTGCACCACTGGTTTTTCTTTACAGTGATTACTGGTGGTGCTTGTGCAGGCATGTGTGTGTATGTGATGAGAATTCTAGGCTGTGTGGTGAGAAAGTAGGCAAAAACTGGCTGGAGGGGATGCGGGATACCACGAGGACTATTCCCATTATCAGGAGACTCACGGACAAAGTTCCCACTAGAGAATTCTGGGGTGTGTCAGTTTGAACCCACCCCACATGTTTGTTGCAGCAGGTAGCGGTGAGCAGGGGTGGCAGCCCTTGGCCCTGCCAGCAGTGAGCAGCTGGGCCGTATAGGGCCTGGCTCTGGGCACCAGACAGAAGTACGATCCCAGCTGCTCACAGGTTCATGGTCCCAGTCCTGTCTCTTCTTGGGACAGAATGTCATCCCACAGGTTCTGTCGTGAGGGTGAGGAGGAAGGGCCAACCCTCACAGAGACCCTTCACTGTGTTCATGGATGCAGGTCCCCGAGGAGCAAACAGGGAGAACTGCCCTTTCACAATGGATACACATTCTCACTTTGTCTGTTAGGCTGGCTGTTAACATGTTTATGCTAATTAACTAGATAAAGATTTAAAAATCAGTGGATCAATCAATCCAATGCTGGCAGAAAAGAAAAAAATAAAAAGGCTATCTTTCCTCAAAAAATTATATTGAGGGGCCGGAGATTTAGCTCAGTGGTTCTGGCGCCTGCCTCGCAAGCACAAGCTCCTGAGTTCGATCCCCGTAACCACATACAATGCAACCACATACAATGCTGGGCGTGGTGACTCACGCCCACCAGCAATCAATACCACATACCACAGTGCCGGGCGTGGTGGCTCACACCTGTAATCCCAGCACTCAGGAGGCAGAGACAGGAGGATTGCTGAGTTCGAGACTTGGCTGGGCTACATAGTGAGCTGAGGGCCAGCCTGAACTACAAAGCGAGACCCTGTCTCAAAAAAAAAAAAAAATTATATTGAATTTAAGCACAACTACTAAAACAAAGATTTAAAAATCTTAAAAGTATCAGATTATTATGTAAATTCTGGGTTTGAGTAATTGCCCTTTTCCTCTTTTAGTTGCCCTTTTTACCACCAAATAGGCAAAATATATTTTAGAGGGATCTCATACAACCTTTCCCATCAGGCATTAATCCTAAAACTTTCTTCTTGGTCCAGCTAAATGCATTACCCTTGAATATAAAATAAAGTTACTAAACTTTGGACAGTTTAAATATATTCCAGGATTATCCTACATAAACTAAAAACCAGTCTCATTTTCCTTCCCCCCTGCTCATCGGTTATTATCTAATACATAATATATATAAATCTTATAATTACATATACAAATATACATATGCCTGTACTGTCATTGAAAAGTTTGTTTTCATGCATCATTTTCCCTTAAATTGTGCTTCTAAGATTTTCTTAGAAATAAAACTAAAAATTATTTTAAAAAGCTCTCTTTCCTCCCTAATGATGCCCTCCCCACCTCCCTTCCCTCTTTGGCCACCCACATAAGTCCCTTCAGTCCCTGTCCTTACAGGAAGCCTCAGAAATGAGAAGAGCAAGTCAGGAGGTGCATGTCTGCCACCCAAGTTGCCAGCTTTGGTGAGACAGCATCCAGGGGAACTGTCAGTGGCAACATGGTTTGGCATGAGAGGCATAAACAAGACTCGGGCTGCAGCCCACTTGCTGGACTCCCCAGGAACGTCACCGGGCTCCTTGGACCCATCTGTCCTTTGAACATTTGAACTAGATGGGAAATTGCTGAGTGGGAGAGGAAGGACAGGTGGGGCAGGTGCAAGAAGCTATGAGAACTTTTACATGACACAAGGTTTGGATACAAAAAGATCCTGAAGTCATCTCCTGGGCTAAAGAGAGGGGCTTCCTGAGGGCCAAATCTGAAAACGCTCCGGTGCAAACTAACCGCAGGCTTTGATGACTTGCCTGTGGCCATTTGAAAGGACTAAGGGGACAAGTGAGGTGGAGCGACAGGCAAAGCCCAGGCAGAAACAGTTCCATGTGGACAACACTCGTGTGTGTGTGTGTGTGTGTGTGTGTGTGTGTTCAGCACCAGGGACAGCTCCCCCACACTGGTGGGACAGGATAAGATGGCCCCTAACAGGCAGAGGATTAGAAGAGCAGAAGGGCAGGTTCTCACAAAGACCAGGGCTAAACCAAGGAGAGGGAAAGGCCATTCCTTAACTCTGGGACTGTCTCTCCTGCCTGTTACTCCTGTCATCAAATTAAAACCCAACAGCCTGGGAGAGGTGGCTAATAATGATGGAAGCCTATGGCCAACTTTATTTCTCTTAAGTCAGCCCTTCCCTTGTACTCTCTCTGCTGAGGAGGATTGTGACTTAGGCTTCACATGGGCCATGCTACTTGCATGGACCAGGTCACACCAGAAGCCATTTCTGGCTGGCTGCCTGTCCACCCTCTGCTGGAGCCCAGTTATCCCCAGTTTCCCATCAGAGAAAGGCTTCCAGCAGAAGGGGAAAATCAACTCTCCCATTCTAACCATCCCACCTTCCCATGTTCCCTCACAAGAGGGCCTTCTTTGAACTCCTCAGTCCTTAGAGATCTGTCCCTTTTGGCAGGACCAGACTCAATAACAGATGGCCAGGGTGGGAAGGTAGTGAGTCACCTGGTCCAGGGAATGACCTGGAGTCCTGCAGATGCGGCCTATTGACATGAGAGGTACGGGTAGGATGGAGGGAAGGTGGGTGAGTCCTTTGCCTTACCAGCAGTTACAGCTGTTAAAGTTTCTGGATGGAAAAGCCTATGGAAGATTTTGATAAAATAAAAAAGTGCTACACTTTTAAAAATTTAAAGTATTTTTAGAATCATTATAGATTCATAGGTACTTGGAAGACTTAATATAGAGACTCCTGGACCCTTTATTCAGTATCATAGTTTGTGTTTAGATGTCCCCCCAAAACCTCAGGTGGGTCTTTCTTTTTCACAGATGGCTGAATCTGGAATGTGTGATGCTGGGATGAAGGGCATGTGATCACCAAACCACTACATGCAAGTGAAAGGTTTATCGCCACCCTAATCCCAGTAGTCTAGATGGTATAAAAGAGGCAGAAAAACACAGAGAACTCTCTCTTCCTTGTTGCCATTGCTTTGGTGCAGGTGCCATAAACTGCCTCTGGTTACCTTTGCTGCCTGTGCACCATGTCGCTTTTCCTCTGTGATGCCTGTTTGCCATTCCAGCCTTGGAGCCAGCTGATTATGGACTGAAACTGCTATAAACTGAGGCAAATAAGCCTCTTCCCCTTTAACGTTGGGTGTTGGGTATTTTGTCTCAGCAACAAGAGAAAAGTGACTAACACATTCAGTTAGGTCAACATCACCTTGCAGGCAGAAAGATACAGAATCCTTTTCTCAAGGACCCTCCAGTGGCCCATCCCCTTCCTTCCTTGCCTGTGTTCCTTTGCTAATCCTTAGCAACCACTGACTTAGCTTCCTGTGTCTACAATTTTGTCATTTCAAGTACATGGTATAAATGGAGTTGTGGGGATGCGATCTATGAGGGCTGGCTCTTTTTCTCACGCAGAGGAGTTGTCTGGGGGACACATCGAGGTGTGTTTTGTCTATGGAGTCCTCCTTTCCTCACAGTGGGCTTCAGCACTCACCTCCTGAAGAACCTCTGGGTAGTTTCCAGCTTCTCACTATTTCAAATAAAGCTGCTATAAACATTTGAGCACAGGTTTCTGTGTGAACATAAGTTTTCATTTCTCTGGGATAAACACCCAGGAGTGCAATTGCTGGATCATATGGTATTTGCAGGTTTCTTTTTCTTCTTTTCTTTTTAAAATAAAGCTGACAAACTGTTTTCTAGAATGGCTGTACCATTTTACTTCCCCACTATCACTGTATGCGTGGTCCAGCTTTTCTGCATTCTTAGCAACATTCAGGGCATGTCTATTCACCTACCCACCTGTCTGTCTGTCTGTCTGTCTGTCTGTCTGTCTATTATCTATCTATCTATCTATCTATCTATCTATCTATCTATCTATCTATCTATCTATCTATCTATCTATCTATCTGTCTGATCTACCTACCTATCTGCCACTCTGACAGGAACACACCAGTGTCTCGGCTCTCCATTCACCAGTTTCATCCCCTGCTACCTGAGCAACACCAAAGACCAGCTGTGTAGTCGGGCTGTGCTTACTCTTAAGTGTTACCCTGACACCCAGTGCGATGCCCACCCTCAAGCCTTTGCTAAGTCCTTCTTTCTCCTCCTTTTCATACTACCCATTTCCAAAGGCACAGATTATGGTTTGTGTCCTGCCCCAGAGACAGAGGCCACTCTTGAGAGTGACTGTATTTCCTGTGGTAAGGACACCTGTTCGGGGGATGTCACATATACGTCTTTGTCCTGTTTTGTGTTAATGAACCACTATCTACAAACAAGTGATGATCCAGAAGGTTCCAGCTTATATGTGTCTGCTGAGATCACAGCAGGTACTCAGTAAACAGAGCAGTGTCTTGAATACACTCATGATATTCCTTATACAGTATATCCATTGAGCCTGCTTAAAAACTAGGCATTTTTGCTGAGGTATTAATTATCCTGACAATTTTCAAAATTGGCACTAAGCTAAATCCTACAATTACTAGAGGGTGGCAAGACAACTGGCAAACAGCCGCTTCTATGCCTTTATGGGGCTGGAGGTAATCAGCCACCTGCTATCCCAAGTCAGTCATTACTGGCTCTGATTCTAGCCTGCAGGTTGGCACAGGCATGGGGAGTGAGGAAAACAGTAGGGAAACTGGAAAAATCCAGACCTGTGCTGATGTCTCATGTTGTAAAGAAGCCCTTGGAGCCTGTGTTCCTCTAGCTCTCCTGACCCTCAGGACAGGGATCCTAGAATCTCATGATGGAGTAACCCGCACATACCATTCCAGGGGAGGAGGCATCACAGGTCATCAGCCAACACCAAAGACATCAATTTTCACACTCCCTCACCTTTCCCAGGGATTTGTGTGAATGTTTGATAAGCAGGTGTGCTTATCAGGTGCCCAGCAAAGATTCCATCGTCTTGTTCAACAGCCAACACTGCAAGCCAACAAGTCCTTCCACCAGGAAGTCCCTCTCTAGGGCTAACCTGGGGCTCTGCTGCTGCTGGGTACATGCATTTCCTTTCCTCCACACTTCTGTGCACATGAATAAGACCTGCTTTCTCCTGACCCTTTCCAACCTTTCATACACCTCCGGTATCATTCCTGAATTCTCAATTCCCTGCCAACACCTTCTGAACACACTGCAGTGTAGGCTCTCATTTCAGGTGGTTTCTTTTCAACCCTCTCCACTCATTTCCCTTATTACAACAAAAGCTCGATATTATTTCAGTGACCAAACCAGATGACTAGGGGATGGATGTGTCTGCTAAGAAAGGGGTGCCAGGATGGCAAACAGTGCCAGGCATGGGTGAATCCCAGTTTCTGGCATCTGGCCAAGTCTCTCCGCAGCCTGATTTCTGTTGTTTTGTATTCTCTGGATCTTTTTCCTGTTTCATGGGACTCAACCTGCCTACTTCATCTGACCTCACTTTGTGCCTCTGAAAGAATTCAGAGAAACCACGTGCGTTTTCTTGATACCAGTTGGAATGATAAGAGAATGAGGACCAAGGAAGTCTGCAGCAGAATAAACAGCCAAGCCTGACGCTGCTGCACCTGGGCACCTGGCTCAGGCAGGGCCCATCACCCACCCACGCAGAGCGGCCTCGGCAGCCCACAGGACCCAGCATCATCCTGCTCACCATTGCTGACCTGGACATGGATAGCCACAGTGGGGAAGGCAAGGGCACCAGAGCAGCCAGCCACCCTTTCATCTTGACCTAGCCTCAGTTTCCCCTTGAAACTAATTCTCCCCCATCATCCAAAGGGAACCAGAAAGCTCATCAGAGTTGGCATCACTAAAGCAAAAGGGGCACTAGAGAATGACTGCACAGTCTGGTGTGAGCCAGCCGAGTGGGGCCTCAGCTCAGGCATCTTTATTGAGTGCTGAATGTGTGTACAGCCCTAGGCCAGAGGGACCAGGGACATGCAGCCACCCCCAGCGGCCATCTTAGGGTTGACCAGCTGGCTGAGGGCAGGTGTACATGGAACGGAATGACCTGGGAGATGTGGTCTCAGGAGGGGAGCTCAGGGACACCACACTGGTGCCCCTACTGGCAGGAACCATCAGGGGCCGTGGATGTAGAGCTGGAGAGGGCAGAACCATGAGTAAGGAGTCTGGCCTGACAGTGCTGGGCTTCTGTTCCTGCCCTAAATGCAAACTTCCATCTTGTTCTCATGGTCCTGTTGTCTGGACCTAGCAGATTCAGCCCTATACTGTCCTAAATATCTTGTTTCCATCACAGAAACAAGGCACTGAGAAATGCGGGAGTTCTCACTTCAATTCAGGCCTCCAGTCACTCCCACCTCCCCACCCAGGTGCACAATTCAGCCTCCCGTGAGGACACGGGCTCCACTCACCTCCCCTCACAGCCCTCACCCCATTTCTGCTCTAGGCATCCTGTGGGCATGTGTACCTCCTGCCCTGAGCTGGGCATTCCTTACACCTGGGCTGTGTCCTTCTAACCAAGGCCGAAGCTGCTAAAACAGACATGGCATCATGCCTGCCCAGGGTTTAGCACCAGTCCTGCCAGCACTACCACTTGGCAACTGTCTAGGAAATTCTGCCTGTAAGTGCGGTGTGCTCCGGTCTTTAGAGGTGTTGCTGGCGCTCAGCGGCTTTCCAGAGCACAGGGGCGTGCTCCCACCAGGCCCGGGGAAAGCAGCCCTCTGCAGGTCTTCCCCACACACCAGACCAAACCCTGCAGGCCTATGCACAACGTCCACAAGACACAGACTCTGCAGCTGCACAGTGAGTGTCCCTTCAGGGGCCCAGCCACTCTTGTGCTTTCTCCTTCTGAGCAGATGGACTCTTAATATGACCTTCTTCTTAACCCACAGCTTGGTGATGGTGGCAATGCCAGTGGCCCCAGGGCTGTCAGAGGCTCTTCCCAGGGATCTCTGGTCCCAGCCAAGTCAGGGAAGGAGGTGCATTTATATCCAGAGACCCCCATCTCCTCTTGCCTATGGCCTCTCCCTGTCAGGGAACCTATGTCTCAGGTCCACTTGCCAAGAAAGGACCTTTATATTTCATCTTTTCTTTTCTTTTTTTTAAAAGACAGGGTCTCCTTTGTAGTGCAGGCTGGCCCTGAGCTCACTATGTAGCCCAGGCAAGCTTCGAACTCAGCAATCCTCCTGCCTCTTGAGTGCTGGGATTATAGGCATAAGCCACCATGCCCGGCATTGTGGTATGTGGTACTGATTGCTAGTTGTGGTATTGTTGTATGTGGTTACCACAGATCACACCAGGAACCTTGCGCTTGTTAGGTAGGTGCCGGAACCACTGAGCTAAATCTCTGGCCCTACCTTTCATCTTAACAGGTGTTGGCATTTCCCTTTGCAGAACCTGCTCACCTCAAGCTTTCCTTTTACCTCTTAAAGGTAGGATTGGGCCAGCAGGTTCTCTAGTGCCAGGTGAGAGTTGGGGGTCTCCAGATGAGGAACCCACATACAAAGCAGAAACGAGAGTCAGATCTGCTGATGTCCAAGGGGTAAGCTGGGGGCTCCAGAGCACACTGAAGTCCTGGCCAAGGAGGAGGCAGAGACAAGGGCCTCCTGGAAGGAGGGTGGGTGAAAATGCCCTGTGGTTATAGGGTAGGCAAGAGGCCATACACCTCCATGGGCCTCAGTTTCCTCCTCTGCAAACAACATAGGGGTGCTAGAAGAGCCCCCAGAGTCTTTTCTGGTTTTCACGTGAGGAAGGTGACACCTGATGAGGAAGAACTGGCCACCAAGTTTGTGACAGAGTAAAACCCATAACCCAGGGCTCCTACCCCACTTCTCCAGGGCTCCTGTTATGACCTCCTCCTAAGCAACCATCAAATGCACAAACACACTAGTCCTGCAATCAAAACAGTAGGAGAAATATTCCCTCCTTCCCATGGGGCACTGAAGTCTTGCAGCCTGAGATAAGCCCAGAACTAAGGCCACCAAGCATCTTCCCTCAGCACAGAATAGAGGACTGGTTTATTCAGTGCAAGGGCCCTGAGTTGGATGAAGCCAGGGGACTGGGCCATGCATCCCTGCAGTAGCTGTGGGATCAGGAGCTCTGGCATCTGTGAGGCAGGGCTGGGCTAAGTGGTCAGATCAGCTTCTAACCAGTTTCCTACCTGGGAAGATGAGGTATTAGCAAAACTAGCAGGACCATCCAGGGAAAGGGCCCTGGGGATCTGGAGGACAGCTCTCAAAGAGGAGCTGCTCCCTTTCGTCCTGGCCACACAGGAGCACTAGGGTCCTCACAGACCGTGGCAGGTCCAACGTGGCTTGAGGACAATTATGCACTGGGCTCCTCTGAGCTCCTCCCACAAGCTTTTTCACCTCCTGGTCCTGTGCAGACCTGAAGCAAATGTAATCTCCACAGTGGCCCGTCACCATCAGATCCTGAGTCCTAGTACTTTCGGGATCTTTCAGTGTCAGTGCAGGAGCCTCTAGTTTGGCCATCTAACTGCCGCATGATATTCCACTGTTGGGAGGTGTTACAGGTCTCTCTACTGTCCTCCTGGGTTGTATCCAGATGTTTGTTATTATATACATTACTGCTACTGAAAGGAATCAGTAAGTTTTCTTGGAGATTGTTGTGCAATCAATGGATCACAGAAGAAATAATAAAGTTTCCAGAATACATGACGGTGGGAGCACAACATACCCAAACCTATGGGGTGCAATGAAAGCAGTTCTAAGGGGAAAGTAATAACTGAAAATGCATACAGAGAAAGGACAGACTGATCCCGAACAAATAACCTAATGTTGCATCTCAAGGCCCGAGGAAGATAAGGATCATCTAAGTCTGAAACTAAGAGGAAGAAAGAAATTATAAAGGTCAGGGTGGAAATGAACAAAACAGACAAAAAAACCCAACAATATAAAGGATTAATGAATTGAAGAAGTGATTCTATGAAAAGATAGGAGGAAGATTTGGGGACGGGTGAGATAGGAGGAAGGGCAAGTAGAGAAGATCAATACGCAATATGTTTATGTACCAGCGCCTTCAAGATGAATGTATTTACCAGGTACTGCAAAAATATTCTAATAAAAATTAAAGGTGAAGAAAAGGATGTGTTTTGGGGAGGGGTGCTTTGCCAGGGCCAGGGACTTACGAAGGTGTCTCGGAGACACAGGCTGCATCTTTGAAAATCTGTCTTCCTGCCTTTGCACATCCCCACCTCTCAGAGCCCACGAAAGCAAGAGAGCTGACGACCCCAGATGGAGCCCCGAGTGGTCCCTACCTGCTGTGGGGGGGCTCGCCCTCGGGAGAAGGAAGCGCTGCTGTCCAGCTGCTCTCTGCAATCCGCTGTCCACTGTGAGGCAGAAAGGGGGGTCAGTGAGGGAGGACGGGTGCACACCTTCCCGGTCCCCGCTGCACCCTGCTCCTCAGGATTCTCACGACAGGTCCTTCCCCACTACAGATCTCCAAATGCCATGCCAAGGGTCACCTGCTACCTGGTGGGGGAAGGCAAGTTCATTCCCTCCACCTAAATCCACCAGAGGGATGAAGATGCAGTTCATCCCAAAGTTAAGGGCGTGTGCCAGCTTTGGAAAACCAGCTCCATGTTGACCACCTGACCTGGCTCCAGGCACACAGGCCCTTTATCCTGTCAAGGCCGGAGCCGGTGGACAGGCAAGTACAGGCGGTTTTTCCTGTGGACCTGCTCCACAGGCGGATGGGACCAGCATCAGAGAGAAGCCCAGGCACAGGGTCAAGGAGCTGGGAGGGTCAGTATGCCCCGAGGTGCGGTCTGCCAAGCCTCTGCAGGAGAGCCGCAAGGTCTGCCCTGCAGAGGGCCCTGGACACCCACCGCTTCCACCCACTGAATCAGACCCGAGGGGCTGGCTGAGGACCAGCCTGGTGGCAATCTGCCCAGTGATGCACCAGAGGCTTGAGAGCCCCTGAAGCAGTGGGATCTCCCAGACTTCATTTTGCCCTCTACATATAAGGCCACGATGCTGGGCAGCTCTGCAAGGTAGAGACGGAGGACTTCAAGCTATCAGGCTCCGTGCAGACCATGTGGCAGACGCAGAGTGGCCCATCCTCTGTCAAGTGCTGTTCAACTAAAATGTGGTGTTTCTACCGCCCTTATGTGGTGGCTGTTGTCCCTGCTGAGCATGGACTTTAACCTACACTTGGCGTGATGTATAACAGTACAGAGGAGCTCAGCCTGTGTTTGAGATCTCTGTCAAAACTGTGAGTGTGGATGGCTTCAGGTCAACTCAGTCCTGTATTTCTGGGACATTGGGTGGGCACCACCTCCGGACAGTGGGTCAAGGACACCACCTTGTGCGAGAAAGATGGTTATTATGATGCTGATGATGTAGCTAGGTCCAAGTGTGCTACAAAGCAGAACTACCCAAGCAAAATAAAAGGCAGAGCACAGACAAGACACTTTTCCAGTAAACAGTTTGTAAAAAGAGAGGCAAAATCAAATTAAATAAAATATTTTACTTAACTCAATATATCTAAAATATAAGTAATAAATAAAAAATTCTTGAGATATTTTACAATCTTCTTTCCATACAGAAGCTTTTGAAATCCATGAAGCACACATCTCAGATCGGATGGGCCACATTTCAGATGCCCGAAAGCACACATGGCCAGTGACTCTGATGTTGGACAACAAGCTCTAGAGATGGCAAAGGCAGCAGGTCTGCTGCTTGCCTGTCCCTGCCCATCCATCTGCTGAGGGCAAACTTGCCAGCCTCTGTGTAAGCAGGAGGCTGGCTCGGGCAGGAGACAGGGAGAGAGAAGCTAGGCATGCTCCTTCTGCCTTTCTGTGCTGTCTACTTCGGGCAGCATGATGGTAGGATGGGGTCTTCATGCCCATCCCTCACTGACTGGCCTCTGTGCCTGACCGCAGCCCAGAGCTTGGGCAGCACCATCTCCTCCCTTGGGCGCCTCACATTAAGAGGTGGTAACAGCTACAATGGGAGCCAAATTCTGATTATTTAGCTACATAGCTCTTTCCTCATCTAGGTAACCGGCGCTCTGCATTCAGTTCCCCAGGGGATAGTTGCAGTCAAAGTAATAAATGTCTCCTCTTCAACATTTAGCAACTGAAAAATAAGAAATTCTACAACTCTTACTTCAAACAAGTGAGTGAGGCTACTGTTGCCGATAACAGGACCATCAACATCATGGCTCTGGATTTGCTGTGCTCAGGGTGCATTGCTTCCGAGGTTTTTGTGCCCAAAGTGCATACTCTCAGTGTAGGCACCAGAACACCACATAGGCCAGATTAATGACTTCTATACAATCAGTGACTGATGCTCATAAAAATTGTCAAAAAGTGAAAAAGAAAGACCAAGAGAATATCACAGATCAGAGGAGAATAAGGGAACATTTAAATGCAAATCTGGATCTTGGAGCAGAAGAAGAATATTGAGGAAAAACGAATGAGCTGTAAGTAAAATCTGTGCTTAATAGCAATGTACCAAATGTAAAGACCCAATTCTAAACTGGGCATCTGAAATGAATACACACTCTTAGATGACAAAGTAGAAATGGCAAATAAATACATGAAAAAATGTTCCACATAGCTGGTCGTTTGAAAGATGCAAGCAAGAACAATGCTGAGATTCCATCTGCAGGACGGATGGCTGTTATCCAGAAACTGACCAACAACAAAAGCTGGGGTGGGGCGTGGCATGGAGAAAGAAACCTTCTCCAGTTTGTGGGAGTGTAGACTGGTGCAACCCCTGTGGAAACCAGTGTGGAGACTCCTCAGAAAACTGAAACCAAAGGTTCCATCCTACCCAGTTATTCCCCTCCTTGGTATCTCCCTGAAAGAATTAACAGCATCATACCACAGCGACACATGTACACCCATGTTTATAGCAGCACAGTCTGTAATAGCTAAATTTTGGAAATCACCCAAATGCCCATCAACTGATGAATGGATAAAGAACACGTTTTTTTTTTTCTATTTGAATCTTTATTGGTACACATACACAAACACATGTTAATTACTCAACATTGAGAGCTTGTACCAGTATATGACATGACTTAATTCTCATTCTTCCCCTTCCCCTACAACCCTCCACCCCTATATACACAAGTTTTGTTTCCTTTTATTTACCATCAATTTTTTCTTTCCTTTCATTACTTACCCCTAAATCCCATTTCCCTTTAAATACTTACCTTTTCACAATACCTATCATGCATTCTAATACTCGTTTACATCTTCAGTTTCTCATACCAGAGAAAAGATATGATATTTATACATCTGTGACCTGTTTATTTCATTTATGAGTATGTCCTGAAGGTATGTCCATTTGAATATAAATGACTCAAAATTATCATTTTTATGGCAGAGTAATACTCTATTTTATTTTTTTAAAAAGCACATCTTCTTTATCCAGTCTAGAGTTGATGGGCACTTGGGTTGTTTCCAAGATTTAGCTATCACAAACTGAGCTGCTATAAACATGGGTGTACCTGTGTCTTTCTGATGTGAATCTTGTAATTCTTTCATGTATATCCCCAGTAGGGGAATAGCAGGGTCAAATGGGACCTCTAATTCTGGTTTTCTGAGGAATCTCCACACAGATCTCCATAATGGTTGTACCAGTCTATACTTTCACCAACAGTGGTGCAGGATTGCTTTTTCTCCACAGCCTTGTCAGCATTTGTTGCTGGCTAATTTCAAAATAGCAGCTATTCCTTGTGGAGTGAGATGAAATCTCAGAATTGTTTTCATCTGCATCTCTCGAATGACCAGTGTCAT
Source organism: Thryonomys swinderianus (assembly GCA_004025085.1). Taxonomy (NCBI): domain Eukaryota; kingdom Metazoa; phylum Chordata; class Mammalia; order Rodentia; family Thryonomyidae; genus Thryonomys; species Thryonomys swinderianus. The sequence continues at coordinate 55,421 of PVIC010001111.1, forward strand.
TGAGCATTTCTTCACATACTTCTTTTTTTTTTGGAGACAGGGTCTCACTTTGTAGTTCAGGCTGGCCCTGAGCTCACTATGTAGCCCAGGTGAGCCTCGAACTCAGCAATCCTCCTGCCTCTGCCTCCTGAGTGCTGGGATTACAGGTGTGAGCCACCATGCCCGGCTCTTCACATACTTCTTAGCTGCATTTACATCTTCTAAAAAATATCTGTTCATTTCAGCTGCCCAGTTTTGAATTGGGTCTTTAAATTTGGGGAAGCTGATTTTTTAAGCTGTTTATATATTCTAGATAGTAGCTCTTTGTCTGAGGAACAGCTGGTAAAAATTTTTTCCCATATTGTTGTTGTCTTTTTGCTTTGCCAGTGGTTTCTTTTGCTGTGCAGAAGCTTTTTAATAAGATGAAACCCCACTTGTTGATTTCTTCTGCTAGTTCTCGTGCTATAGAGGTTTTCTTCATAAAGTCTTTCTCTAAGCCATTGTCTCCACAGGTACTAGCTAAACTGTTTTGCAGCAGGTTTAGAGTTTCTGTTTTAATATTTAGGTCTCCAATCCACTTTGATTTTAATACATGGTAAGAGAGATAGGTCTAGCTTCAGTTTGGGGCAGGTTAAAGTCCAGTTTTTCCAGCACCATTTGTTAAAGAGGTTATTTTGCCTTCATTGAGGATGTTCGGCTTCTTTGTCAAAGATGAGGTGGCTTAGTGTATCTGGAGTTGTTTCTGGATCTTCTGATCTGTTCCACTGATCCTTAGGTCTGTGTCTTTGCCAGTACTGTGCTGCTTTTTTTTTTTTAAATCACAGTGGCTTTGTAGTAAAGTTTCAAAATGGGGATATTGATACCCCCTGCCATGTTCTTATTTCCTACAACTGCTTTTGCTATTCTAGGTCTCTTGTGGTTCCAGATGAATTTTTGGATGATTTTCTCTAGATCTGTGAAATATGCTGTTAGGATTTCAATCAGAATTGCATTGAATCTATATACTAGTTGTGGGAGTATAGCCATTTTGACAATGTTGGTTCTTCCTACCCAGGAACAAGAGATGTCTTTCCATTTTCTGATATCTTCTTCAATCTCCTTTTTCAGAGTGTTGTAGTTTTCAGAGTGGAGGTCTTTCACCTCTGTTAGACTGATTCCTAGATATTTCCTTTTTTTCTTCTTTTGAGACAGGGTCTCGCTTTGTAGTTCAGGCTAGCCATGAGCTCAACTATGTAGCTCAGGCAAGCCTTGAACTCAGCAATCCTCCTGCCTCTGCCTCTCGAATGCTGGGATAACAGGCTTGAGCCATCAAGCTCAGCATCTGTGGTATGTAGTGCCGACTGCCGGTAGGCATGAGCCACCATGCCTGGTATTGTTGTATGTGGTTACCAGGGACCAGGGACCTTGCGCTTGCTAGGCAGGCAACAGAACCACTGAGCTAAATCTCCAGCCCAAATATTTCATTTTTTTAGTGCTATTGTGAAAGGAACTGACTCCCCAATTTCTCTCTCAATAAGTCTGTTATTTGGAACATAGGGTTTTTTAAAATGCAGTGGAGTATTATTCTGCCACAAAGAAGAATAAACTTGAGACATTTCTAACTAAATGGATGCACCTTGAGACCATATTCCTAAGTGAGACAAACAGGATACACATGTTTAAATAATACATTGCTTCTCTGGTGTGAAAAACTAAAAGTGTAAATAAGGGCCAAGATGTAGAATAGATACTTAACAAAGTTTCTGTAAATAAAGAGGGGAAGAGAGTTTAAAGGATGGGGAAAATGGGGGGAAAGAAGCAAGAAAAAAAACAGCAGTGTAGCACTGCTATTTTCTTAGTTCTGATCACTGTGTTGCAGTTATATAAGATGTTCACCTTAGACGTTGGTGGCAGGGAACACTTGAAATAATTTTTGCACCTTGGCTGTAAGTCTAAAATAACTTCCAAATAAAGTCATATATATACACATTATGCATACATATGTATTATGTAGATACTGTGTATATACATACATACATATAAGTATGCATAAATATACATTTTTAATCAATATGTACATGAACACATGTATGTATCTATGTGTGCATGTATATAATGTTTACACTGCTATAAAAGCAATCCCTCTGCCCTATGTTATAGTGGTTTCTCCTGTCCTGGGTGGAGCCTGGCTGATAGGTAGGGACAGCTAAGATATAAGGTGATTACTGCTCGTCCTGTCCTATGATAGACTCTCAGAAAAAGATTTTCCTTTTCCAGGTGTGCCAAATACCTCAACCCAGTGCCAATCTGGGCCAGCTCGGCCCCAGCAGGGTGGACCCTCCTGGCAAATATGCCCAGAGAGCAGGTTTCTGGTCTCGCTGTAAGCAGCCCTGCTGCCTCTGGTGGTGAGCTGTCTTGGGCTCACATGTCTCCCACCTCAAACGGCACAACCAAGCAGCAGCCCCAGGGAGGTCCTCTCCATGTGCTGCCTGAGTCACTTCAGGAACAATGTTTGCTTCTGCTCTGGTCCTCAAACCTGCTGGGATACTCTCACTATCCAGTTCCAGAGCTCATTCTGTCTCTGCTGGGACCCCACACTCGGCATCTCCTTCCTTCTTATGTGCGGCCTACATCTTCTGCATCCTGTTGCCTCCTCTGAATCACTGCTTAGAAACCCCCAGACAGATCCTATTCCAATCTGTAGGAAGTGATTCTAGAATGGAGGCAGCTCCCATCTCTCCAAACTCTCCACCAGGAGCTGGAGATCTCACACAGAGAATATTACACCCTGAAAGCACACAGGCTCACCATTTGGAATCTCAGTACAAGGCAAGGCCTCCAGCAGGTGAAGGTGGTATCCTAAGGAGTCAGCCAACTGAAAGACACAGGACACCTGGGGAAGCTTTTTTTTTTTTTTTTTGAAACAAGGTCTCATTTTGTAGCCCTGGCAAGCATCGGACTCAGCAATTCTCCTGCCTCTGCCTCCCAAATTCTGGGATTACAGGCATGAGCCACCATGCCTGACATTGTGGTATGTGGTACTAATTGCTGGTGGGCGTGAGTCACCATGCTTGGTATTGTTGTATATGGTTACCAGGATTGAACTCAGGACCTTGCGTTTACTCGGCAGGCACCAGAACGACTGAGCTAAATCTCCGGCCTGGGAAGTTTTCTTTATATGGGAACACAGAACATGGAATTCACAAAAGTGGTTTCAGGGCCTCAATTATATATGCTGTAATTTATATATCAATATAAAAATGGAACCAAATAGGACACAGAGTTAAAGGTTAATAAACATCTAAGTACAGGTAATTACTATAAACCAAATAGATGTTTATTATTCTGTTTTTATCTATACATTTTTTTTTTTGAGACAGGGTCTTGCTTTACAGTTCAGGCTGGCCCTGAGCTCACTATGTAGCCCAGGCAAGCCTTGAACTCAGCAATCCTCCTGTCTCTTCCTCCCGAGTGCTGGGATTACAAGCGTGAGCCACCACGCCCGGCACTTATCTATACATTTTAATATTTTACCATAAAAATAATTCAAATCATTTAATCATTTGCACCCCAGGGTGGGCAGTAGTTTTTGAGCAGACTTTGGGAAGGAGGTGGCTGTAAGCATTGAAGGACAGAGCTCCTTGTGGGAGAGGCTGACCAGGGTCTACCAGGCATCAGATAGCATGACAAAGCTAGACCCTGAATCGGCACAGAAACAGGAAAACAGATCGACTGATAATGCTACGCCCATAAATAAGTCAGTGTTCAAATGGATCTTAATATGCCATATGGAGAGCGGTTTCAATCAGTGGAAAGAAGAGACTCATCAATGACCAACCACATGGCAGTGAGAGGAGAGACCTTCCCTACAAAAAAATCACTCTGGACATCCACTGGCTCTATCTGTGTGTAGCACAGTCCAAGCTGATTAACATCCAAGATACAAATTGCACCAGCATTTGAAACCAATGTACATGAAACCAAATTCTTCATAGAAAAAAACAAGGGAGGGGCTAGTTGCAACATGTATAACCAAGGATTAGTCACTAGACTATATGAAAGTTTCACTTCAGTCAGGCCATTCTAACTACTAAACCTGTCACATTTATTAATGTTTCCTCCCTCACAGCCTTCTGGGTGCTCTTACTTTTCCCACTTTGCAAATAGAGATTGAGGCACGATGTGGTTAAGTAATTGCTCATGGCCACACAACCAAAAAATGGCATAATGAACAACCGCTACTTAATAGCCAGACAAAGGTCACACTTGGTCTTAGAGTCTATTAAGATCACAGCCAAATTGTTTTTTTCTTTTTGCTATAAGGGGTCTTATTGGAAAAAGTGGTGAAATATAAGGGGTGTGGATTACAGTAGTATATCAAAGTTTATTCCCTATATTACAATTACCCAAGGAATATTCTTGCTCTTAAGAAACAACTCTGGTGTTTAGGAGTGAAGTGGTATTATCTCTGCAATTGATTCTCAAATGGTTCAGACAAGATCTCTCTCTCTCTCCCTATATGTGTACCTATATAAATACACAGAGTTACATATAATGTATACTATTTATTTACTCAGAGTACAAACATGATAAAGTACTAGCAATTGGGGACGCCAGGTGAAGGATATACAGGAATTCTTTGTGCTATGATTATTATTTTTTTGTATATTTGAAATAATTTCAAAAGGAAAAATTATCTAACTTGTCAGCTTACTCATGGGCTCCTAACCTTCCTGGACAAAGGGTACCAGCACCACCCAGGGAGGGTTCTGAGTGTTCCCATCTCCCCAGCTTATTTAGGAAAGTGGTTGGAGTCCTCCCAGGCCTTAGGGAGGCCCTGACAGTGAGGCTTCAGGGTACCTGCCTGTAATTCTAGCTAGTCAGAAGACGGAGGCAAGATCACAAATATTAGGCAGGGCTGGGCAGGTTGTTAAGATTCTGTCTCAAAATGAAAAATAAAAAGGGCTGGGGGATGTAGCTCGGTGGCAGAGGAACTTGCCTACCAGGTGTAAAGCCCAGGGTTCAACCCCCAGTAGTGAAAAAAAAAAAAAGTAAATAAATTTTAACCTATTTTTTAAGTGACTAGTAATCAGATTAAAAAATGCTCAATCTTACTAGAAATCAGAGTGATACAACTAAAATTACAAGATGTAACACATTGGTGGTGGTGTAGAGAATGGAACAGTCATTTTGGAGAGTGATTTGGCAATAGCTGCTAAAATTATTTCTGCTCCTCAACATCTACCCACAGAAACATTCTTATTTGTGCGAAAGGAGGCAGGTCCAAGAGCATGCGCTGGTGCTTCACGCATTTCCTGAGGGAAATTTAGAAGGAAACTGGATGCTCAGCCTTGAGTGAATGTGTAAATAAATCCACACCACGAACTACCGTGCAGCCAAGGAACAGAACACACCAGATGTCCAAACCCAGAATTGTGGGGCATATGGTTAGAGGAAAAATAAGTTCTTAAACTACATATGCAGGGACCCTCACATGATTTTGAAATAATACATTTCTATAAACCAATAAATATGTTGATAAATGTCAGTAAATGCCTAAAACGGGGAGGAAGTTGCCCTGAAGGGAGATGGAGATAAGGTGTTGGAATGAGAGGAAAGCTGAGGGACACATTATTGTTAATATTTGAATTCCTTTGTATGGTGCAAATGTATGCATAGAGTATTTGTATAATTAAAAATGTAAAAGTTTAAATAAAGCAGAAGTGCAGAATGAATCGGGCCACCCCAGGGTGCTCCTGCACACTCACTTCTGTGAAGCCTTTCATGAGTGGTCCGCCAGTGAGTGCTCCTCCTGCGAGCAAAGACAGCAGGGAAAACAGATTGAATGGTAGGAGGAAATGCAGAAAAGGGCCAGGCACGGGAGCAGGGAATGAAAACAGTTAACAGGCTAGGCATAAGGAAGGAGAAACATGAAAGGAAAGAGAAGGGAAACCATCTTAGGAGACAGCAAGCCAATGGGAATACTCTGACTGCCACATCTCTCTTCAAAAGACTGCTAGAGTTCCCAAGGGCCTGACAGCCTCAAAAAGGACTGTAAGATACAATCTTCTGGCTGGGGGTGGTGGTGTGTGCCTATAATTCCAGTATTTAAGAGGCTGTGGCAGGAGGATTGCTCAGAGTCTGAGGCCAGCCTGGGCTACACAGTGAGCTCAAGGCCAGTCTGAACTACATAGTGAGACCTTGTCTCGAAAATTTAAAAAATCAGAGTTGACCTTGGAGAGGTGTCAGCACCAGGGGACAGGAGTCACTTACCAGTCCGTGGACTCTCTGGGGTAGGGATCTGCACTGAAGCTTTTCAAAGCTCCCAAAAATTCACTTAGCCAATAGCAAATATGGCTCTAAAGCCTCCTGATGATTTACTAGATCACCCACAAGCATCAGGAGTGCCCAACTTTCCTGGTCATGACATCCCAAAGAGTTAACGGCCAACAAGAATTGGAGTCTTGACTCTTTCTATATAAAAAAATATATTAACCACTCAACCTGCCATCAGTCACAGCTCAGAGCCTGCAGGGAGCTAGAGGTAAAGGAGGCGGGGGAGGCTGTTGGTCCAGCACGGCCACAGCCAAGTGGGTGGTCTGGTTATTTTCCATCACTGTGCCTCAGTTTTCCTCCTGCAGGGAGCTATAATCCCCTCCTCCCAAGGACGGAGAGAGGATGATTTTCAGGATGTGACTTTGTGGACTTGGAATCTATGGAGAGTAGATACTCTTACAACATGAAACTTTTAAATATGGTGCTAGGAAAGTTTAAGTATGGTATTAACAAAGTTAGGAAACTTAAAACCTATATTTTCTTGGATACTCATCTAAGGAAAGAGAAGTTCCATCCAACTGCCCATCCATCCATCTATCTTCTATTCATCCACCATCCACATATCCAACCATCTTTCCTTTTCTTTTTTTTGAGACAGGGTCTCACTGTTTAGTTCAGGCTGGTCCTTGAGCTCTCTATGGCCCAGGCTGACCTCAGAATTGTCCGGATCCTCCTGTCTCAGCCTCCTGAGTGCAGGGATTACAGGTATGTGCCATCACTCCTGGCTCACCTCTACTTTCTAGTTGTTTCTGGAACAGAGATGAGAACACAACTGTACAAGTGTCATGAGCTATTTTCCTCCTGGGTGTCCACTATCACCTCTCACAAGCTAGAAAATGTCCTCGCCAGCTGCAGAGCAACATTCTTCCCCACTCCCTCAAGTGTTCTCAAGGTTTCCAAGATTCTTAACAGTTTTCCCCTTCCAGACACATCAAAACACCACCACAGGCAGGCAGACAGAGACATTCTTTGAGTGGATTTTTTTTGTTGTTTTGGCTCTCATTTAAAAGTCATCAGATTGCCAGGCATGGTGGCTCACGCCTGTAATCCCAGCACTCGGGAGGCAGAGACTGGAGGACTGCTGAGTTCGAAGCTTGCCTAGGCTACATAGTGAGCTCAGAGCCAGCCTGAACTACAAAGCAAGACCTTGTCTCAAAAAAAAAAAAGTCATCAGATTAAATAAAAACAGGCAAAGTGCTTTGGCAAAACTCTTTCCCACAAGGCTGGGTCAAGAGATCTTTTTTAAAGAAGTCTCTTAGGTAGACACACCTGACTTTGGCCATGGGTAGAGCTGGCCAGACCTGTGGCTCTTCTGGAGTCCATCCACAGGTATGTGGTGGATGTGGGTGTGGGGAGGCAGGACCTGGTGGGAGCAGCACTGAAAAGCCTCTCCTCTCCCAGTAGCATACTGGCCATTCTGCAGTCCTGCCAGGTTTCTGCTTCTTCCAAGGAATTTAACAGCATGAATACAGTTTAAGGAATGTATCTGAAAGTTACACGCAGCCATCCCCCCCACCGCCGTGTCCATTTCAGAGGGTCCTCTAGAGTCCAACCTGTCTGCTCCCAGATCTGGGCATCCAAGCCTCAGTCAGTCATGGTTCTCTTAGTTCTTGCCTTTTCTGCCCTTTTTAACCAAAAAGACTGACTTTCTGTGGAAAATTTTCAACCCATCCTTCCTGTCTCCTCAGGCTTCTACTTCAGGTCATAATATTACTACCTGTACAGCCCAGCAGTTTAAATCAAGAAAGGAACTTGCACAAAGAGATCAGTACACTCTCAGCTAAAGTCCCTGCTGCTGTCCTCATGGATATTGTAGCTCACACTCACCCACTGCCCACCTCATCCCGTTCATTCCTCTAGGACAGCAGCCACTCCTCCATCCCCCCTTTGCCCTTGTCTGGAAATGTGGAAATCCAGGTGACAGTGCCAGTGTCCTGCCTTGGTCCACGGCCTGGTCTTGTGCTCCTCTCTCCTGGACTCCCACCCGCCCCTCCTAGGCAGCTCCTGCACACCCTTTCTAGCTTTCAGCTCATGTCCTCTGACCCTGCAACCTTTCAGCATCCTTTACCCACCTCTGGTGCCTGCTCCTCTCCTTGCCCCGCTGGCACCCAGTGAATTCACCACCCTCACTTCCGCCTCCTCTCCCTCCTGGAGAAAGTTCAGTCCTGGTGAAGACCACTTTTTAAACTCTGCTCCTGCACTTTCATGGATGAGAGTAGCTGGGAAAAACCCACCGCAGTGCAACAAGTGTCATTCTAAACGACTGCTGAGGACAGAGGCCACTGCTCCAGCTGTCCTCCGTCTTCCCGGAGCACCCCAAGGACATGCTAATGCTCCGTTTGACTCCACTGCCCCAATACCACCTCATCTCTTTCCTCTTTACAGCTAAACTCCTCCTCATAGTAGTGCTATGGGCGTGGTCTCCAAGTGTCTCCTCTGGTCCTCGATCCAACCACAGCCGGATTCCATCTCTACCACTCAACTGAAGCCCCTTGGGTCACTGCCACTGTGGCCCTACTGGTCAGTGGTAATTCTTGGCCTGCTCTGATATGGGCCAGCAGCAGCATTCAAGGCAACCCACCCTCTCCCCATGTCCCAAATATCTTCTTCCCTAGGCTCCCCGACTCCACACTGGCCTGGCTTTGTTCCAGCCTCCCCAGACTCTAGAGGCCTCCTCTTCACATCCCTTCTTTCCAGGGGCCAGGGGACCCTAGAGCGCAGCCCTGTGCCTCCTGCCTACCTGCCGCACTCTCTTTTGCCCCCTCGCCCAGGCTCCCGCTCCTCTGCTCCAGCTTTCTGACTTCCAGCTGGGCCTGGACTCCTCCCACCCCAACCCTTGGCACATGCTCCGCTCTATCTTAAAAGTTCCTTCGCCCTAGTGTGTGCACAGCTTACCTTTTCCCTCTGTCAGTGACATCACCCCTGACTGCTCCCATACTAGTTTTAAAATTGCAAGCTCTCCCCCTCCCCACCGTGCTCCTCATGGCCACCTCCCTCCATTTCCTTGCTTTATGTTGCAAGGTCCCCCTCCCTACTTCTCCTCCCAATGGAATGTAAGTTCCAGGAGGGCAGAGCTCTTTGCAGTTTTGTTCAGTCTCAGACAGAGTCCCAAAGCAATGGGGCACATGCTCAGTGTACTCCCATGACAAGGCCAGAGCACATCACAGGCTTATGCACTGTGATTTTAAGACTTCAAGGACACACAGGAAAGCATCACCCCATTTTTGCTTCTCCCACAGGGGCATTTTCTGCCCCTGCTCCCAGCCTCACTCCTGGTTTGAGTTCTAGGAAAGCTATAGGGCCATTCTGGCTTTCAGAACAGCAGGACTGGCTTTTCTTCCCAGCTAGACAGGGAGCAAGCAGCTATATATAGCTTCTCTCCAAAGCAAGGCTCCCAAGTGCCTCCCCTCTCCTCATCTGAAGTACAGGCTGGGACAAATACAGAGGTGGGCACTGGGACCCTGAGCCTGGATAGGAAAGGAGGCCCCTCCATGTGTGCAGTATCTGCTTCTCTGTGACTTCCGTACCCTGTGTCTCTCTGCCCTTGCTACACTCCTGAACAGCAGGTCAATCTTCATTTGCCAAAGAAAACAGGGATTCAGAGATTTTGGAGGCTTTGCTCAGGGATATAGGCAGCTAGGAGCAAACGTGGAACCCAGGTTTTGAAAATATATATTGCACCTATGCATGAACACATGTGGCCTGCCTTTTACTTTATTTTGGAAAAATGCAAGACTTCCAAATCTTAGCCCACAGTCTTTCAGCTAAGGCCACCTCCTATTGAAAGCCAGGCTGCCACAAATTGACATGAGAAGGGGAAGATGCCCTGGGATTCTGGTCAGAAACCTCATGCATCTAAGTGCAGTGCCCTGGGGAGCACCCAGGAGACTCACTTACACTTCAAATAACTGCCTGTATTTGAACGTGGAAATCAGACCTAAGTTATAGTTCTTAGTGTTGTGCATTATGGATAAACTATGATCTTCAGATCTTGAGAATGGAAGATTGTGGAGGTCAGGAAACAGTGCCCGGCGCACAGTAGGTATTCAATAAAAATGTGTTCAAAGGCTCATGAGTCTGGCTGGCCCTCAGCTCCCCATGGCCAGGCAGGACTAGAAGTGTATTCAAGTAGCCAGGTGTATGTGGCTGCAGGGAACTTCCTGCCGGGACCCCAAAGTCTCTCTGACATGGACATGATTCCAAGTGCTGTGCCATGGGGAACCATGCACAGCTGGACAGTCTTGAACCAGGTGGTCACTCACTGGCCAGAATTAAAGTCCCCGGCGTCACCCCCTTTGAGTTTGCCAAGCCCCACCCCGGGCCGGCACTCACCTGGGAGACGTGGGACTGTGTTCTCGGGCTCTCGCCGTCGCCCTCCGTCTTGTCGCCCAGCAGCCCCTGCACCTGGTACTCCAGCACATAGCTGTCGATGAAGCGCTCCAGCTCCTCGATCTCTTGAGAGCGGCTGCTCCCCGCCTCAGAGGAGGCCGACGCGGCGGAGGAGTTTTCCATCCCTCCAGCTCAGGGGCCTGGACAGGCTGCTGAGAGAGACAGGAGACTCCATGAGACGCTGCTGGAGGTGCACGTGATGCCCCGTCAGGGAAATATCCTCTCCTAGAAGCTCTGTCTCCTCTCCCATGACAGCATTTTGGTGTCCGAGTGACAGTGAAGTCAGTGGACTCAGGTCTATCTTTAGATAAAGAATGTTTTGAGTTCCCACAAGAGGGCAGATTACTTGCCTACCCTCTACTTGAGACCTTGCGCAGTGTCGGCTGCTGCACACCCAGGCCTGATTTTCTTGGAAAAGCAGAAAGCGAACCATGACTGGGACCTGCATCCCATTATCGGACTCGGATTTAACAAAACTCTGCCACAAGAGTAGGCATAGGGGCCCAAATAAAAACCCTAGGAAGGGACGGAAAATGCCTTCTTCTAAAAGACTTCCTTTCTCACTGGTCACTACCTGGTCCCCTAATGAGCTGTAGCCTTGGGCCTCAGGTTAGCAGCCTTGCCATGAGGCAGCTCGGGGGACACGGGCTCCATTCCGCTGCTGGACTGTGGCTGGCTTTTATCAAGAGAGCATGGAAGGCTTCGCAGGTAGAATGTGCAGGTATGGTCAAGCCATGGACACTCATCACCCTCCAGAGGAGGATGACTGCCCTCAGGAGCCTCTGGCCCTCTCTCGAGCTCGGCCTGACAGACTGAGCAGTTGTTCCTGAGAAGCCAGCTTGGGATGACCAACAGAATGACACCCTCCTGGCCAGGCTGGGTCAGCACACCCCCTGGGCACAAACCTACAGGGACACGCCCACTGCTTCTTACCCAACATCCCCTGCAGTCACACTTGAATTTCCAGAGACTGGGGTGAGCTACAGTCCTCACTACAGGCAGGGGGCCTCCCCTTCTTTGACTAGTGTGAGGCCAGATGGGAGGGCTTTAACAGTTGCCTTATGTCCCTTTTACTAACTGGAGACCTGTGATCCACTCGAAGATCCTACTCAGCTGAGGGGACACAGAGCCTGCATGGGTTTCATCAGCACCATCTCCCCCCCCCCCAGACTCCACCTTGCGAAAGCACAAAACAGATTGGAATAGTAGATGCGAAGGGCTCAGTAGCATGAGGGGCTGTGTGGATGCTACTGTGGATGAGAAAGGCCAGGGCCAGTGCTGAAAGGGACATTTGAATTTCAAAACCTTAAGCTCCTGAGTACTTTTAGCACATGCAGTTATGGGCTAATACTAATCAAGGGATGGCTGAGTGCTAACTGTAATGGATGTGAGGCTGGGCTCAGAGAGCTTTGAGTTGGGGTCCCCTCCCCACCCCTCCTCAGTTTTCTTCTGAGGGAGAACAGACCAGGGAAGACTGCTGAGCTGCAGACTTACAGGACTGGGGGGAGGGGAGGTTTACACAGATACTTTAGGCCATAAGGTTGGAGCAGTGTATTACACAGCCATAGAAACTAACAGAGGATGCTCCCTCCTGTTTCTCTGCTTTCTCACCGACTCTTCCCCCACTTTCCAAAATTTAAAGGTCCTTCTACTCAAGCAGAGGCCATCTGGCAGTTAGTCCATTTCCCTGGCTCAGTGGAAGGCCAGTGTGCACTACCCTGCCTAGGGCTATGAAGACTTCAACTTGTATTGCTACTAGGAACGCGAGTGTTTACTGCACCCTGTCATGACTTCAGCACTTGATGTGCCCTCACACACTTCACCTTCATGAAATTAGCATAATTATACTTAGATGAGGAAACAGGGTCAGAGAGGTCAAGTGATATGCCCAAGCTCACAGCGCAGGGCTCCATATCAGCCTGACTCTAACACCACCTCCTCTCTCACCTCTCTGCTGGCAGCCTGCTCAGGTCTTCAGGACAGTGCCTACTTCTCCATTCCCGCCACCAGGCCATCGAGCAGAGAATTCTACAAGGCGTGGGCTCCTGATGGGTGCCTCACAGGGGCTTGGTGTCGAGCCCAGAGCTCTGAGCTAGATGGGAATGATATGGTTGATTCCCAGGGAGGGCAGAACAGGAGCTCCCTGTGGGCACAGTCAGCACCTAAGTCTCTGTCCCCTGTTCTTCAAAGGCTTCCGGTTTTGTCAAGGGCTTCCCGGCACACGTGACAGGTATAAACAGAGAGCAAGGTTTTGTAGGAACTAGACACAGAGCCAGAGCCATTTCCAGAAGGATCAAAGGCTGGTCTGTCTGTGGCAGTGGCTCCAGCCTGTGCCGCTGGGTCCGCCCTGCACGGTTGAATCTCATGGGCCACACCATGGTTGTGGAGGGAGCCTGGGTGTGGTAGTGACCCCCAACCCCACACTGGTTCATTGAGGAGGTATAGGCATTGAGACCTACTCCAACCCTGAAGACTTCTGGTGTCCAGGGGGAAAAGAGGATGCCCCAGTGGACAATACTTCATGCACTCTCATGCCCTCTCAGCCCCTGCTGTCTAATCAGAGTCACATGGTGGGTGGTATGACCAATGGTGTTTCACCTGAGCCACCCTTAAGCCTGATGTCCACCCTTCTCTGAATGAGGGGTCTGCAGGAACCCACCTAGCTCTTGGTCCCTGCAACCTGAGTGTGCATGTGTGTGTGTGTGAGGAACTGGTATCTGACACAGCCCTTGATTAGAACAAAGGCTCCCCTTTGGTTCTCATGAAAATTCTGGGGACCCACATTCACTGTGGGTCCTCAGTGGTGACCAGACCTCAGCACTACTCACCAGCCCTTCCCTCCTCTCCTCTCTTTCCCTCGAGAACCCAGTTCCTGGAGACTCCCTGGCTGCTGCGCTCTACAATACATCCTTCCTCAAAGCTGAGGCCCCTCCTTCAACGGGAGGGGGCCACACAGGGCTGGGCTTCCCAGGCTCCTCTTGCACAGAATTAGGACCAGGGAGAGGCAGAGGGTACTCTGCTGTGTCACTCTTTACAGTTCATAGGTCAGAAGTTCAGAGGGGGATCTGTGGCCCTAGCTGACATTATTTTTACTGTGGTAAAATATACATATCCGAAACTCACCATCATTTTGAAGTATACAGTTCCATGGCTTTAAGTATATTCACCATGTTATGTAACTGTCATTACCATTTCCAGGGCCTTCTCATCCTCCAAAGCTGAAACTCTGTGCCCACCGAACACTAATTCCTCATCCCCCTGGCCCAAGCCTTGGAAACCACCATCTTCCTTGGTTGTCTCTGTGAACTGGTCTATTCTGGGTACTTTGTACAAGTGGAATCATAATATTTATCCTTTGTGAGTGGCTTTTTCACTTAGTAAAAAGTGTTCAAAGTTCATCCATGCTATAAGATGTCAGAATTTCAGTCTTTTTATGGCTCATAAGACATTGTGTCACGATAATGCATTGTATGTATTTGCAACAGTGAGTTTCATACTTATTCATCCATTGACCTGTACCTGGGTTGTTTCCATATTTGGCTGCTATGAATATGCTGCTGTGAGCTCAGATGTACAAATACCTGCTTGAATCCCTGTTTCAATTCTTTCATGCATAATCCTAGAAGCTCTACCACCTTTCTGGGCAAGAGGAGTGAGGAGGAACAGAATACCTGGGGACATGGGGAAAGAAATGCTGTCCACTAGGGCTGGTCTGGCTGCCTTCCCACCTGAGCTCTGGGGGCTCCTCTGGCTCATTTCTCCTTCACAGCAAGAGCTCATGGGAAATCCCTGCATGGCTTAGCTGCTGGCTGAGCTGAGAGCCAGCAAGGAGGGGCTTCTGTTTTCATGATCGATGAGAGTAGAGAAGGTGGAACCAGAGGAGGAAGGAAAGGGGGAGAAGGGAGGGTGGAAGTGAAGGGACACTTTCGATTGTGGCCATCCAGGACATAGAGCACAGAGAGGGAACAGATCCCAGGACACACCATCCCTGCAGCTGTGCACTGGGTCCCTGCCCCGCGCCCATTCTCTGCCAGCTGATGGATGGAGAGGTACAAAAAGGCCTGAAGCAGGAGTTAAAAAGTGCTGAGGCTGAGCTTTGCTGTAAAAGGTGTTACACAGGTGAGTACAGACAGGAGGGGCAGCCTGCACGGACACAGGACAGATGGCGCAGGGGACTGAGAGGCAGAAAGCGCAGCACGGGCTTCTTTGCTGTGATTCTCACTGAGGTGCAGCGCAGCCGTGTTCAGGCATCAGGCACCTCTATGGCTGTCTGGGGAAAGGTCAGTAGTGCTCTCCAGGGGCTGCATCTATGTGTTAAAGGACTTTGTCCCAGCTGGGTGGCCCATGGTGTCTGTCCCCCATTGTAGTCAGTGACACTCCACGCTGCCACTGTAGCCCCAGGTACCTGGCTGCCTATTTTTAAAGTCAAAAATGAAAAACTGTTCTCTGATGAAAAAGAGCTTCCCCCACACGGGTGTCCTCTGGCCCAGCCCACACAACCCACCCCTCACTGCTGTCATCCCAGAGCCATGTGGCTTCCTTAGAAAGCCAGCACAGAGCAAAAGGGCTTGTGTTGGGAAGTCTGTCTCTTGCAAACCCTCTGGCCCTGCCTGGCTTGAGCCTGGGAAGCTCAGAGCTCCATCAGGACCTACAGGTCTACAGCAAGAGTGAGCCCTGGTCCACCCAGGAGCCCCCAGCAGCCCAGAGATAGTAAGTTAGATCCGCCCCCTCCAGTATCCTTTCCCACCTGCCCAGTGACAAACAGCATTAGGAGCTGTAAATTTAGCCAATCCTTTTAAGAACGGCCAGGCATTAGAGGCATTATCCCCCCTTCAATCCCGAGATGAGTCTGGTGACCTGCAAACCATGTGAGCCTTGTCTTCTCTTTTGCCTCTCAGTCTTTCTTGGGAATCCATCATTCTAGGGCCTGTGGAGAGGCAGCCCCAACTTACTTGCCTCCCACCTCCCCCAACTTCCTCAGGCCCTTGCCCGGATGTCCCCAGCATGCCTCTTCCCCTGCTGCATGGTGCACGTAGGACTGTGCTCTGAGCTCCTGGCCAGTAGTCCTCTCCAGGTGACTGTCACACACAGTACTGGCTGCTGGCCATCATGGCCCTGGCCCCCTCAGTCCCAGCTCCCTTTCCTGCCTCCACAAAATGTTAGCAATCACACTTTCACCCAGAGCTTGCAACAAGGGCTAGAATTCCTTGCCATTTGTCAGCAGCTCCAAGGGCAGGGCCAGCCTGGAGGCCATGCTGCCTGCTGAGCATGTGAGAAGAGAGAGGACAAGCTGCCCTGGAGGGAGGATGCCCACAGCCATCCAGAGGAAGCCATGGGAACCTGCTCATTGCCAGTCTCTCTCCTCCAGCCAGCATCCCACCCCCTGCACAGACAGGACTCTGGAGACAACACCATTTCCCTGGCAATTGGCCCCGCATTGCCTCGCAGTACCGACCTGCTGACTTGGCCACACGGGCACAGCCAAAAGAAAGCAGGAGGTTCTGCCCAGGAACATACAGAGGCCTCAGGTCCCAGCCCCAGGAAGTGGGAAAGCTCAGAAACACAGGGCACTGGAAGCAGGCAATCTTGGAAATCGGCAACATCTGCTGTCCTCCGACTGTCTGACTCCCTGGCCACTACCATCACCATTCTAACGCTGTCATGCAAATATCAAACCAGTGTTATTCAAATTGCAGGTGTCAAGATTTAGCCAGCTGTAAAACTAACTTTCTGGGTCGTGATCTTGGCATTAAAAATGTCTCAATGAATGAAAAATATTTCATTGTAATATAACACACTGTAACATGCATTGTAAGTAGAATTATTATTTCCCGAGACTTAGGTTTTACCTGCCCATGAAAATGCACTTCTCTTTGTGAGTCATGGTCAGCAGAGTTGCAGTTAAGCTGCAACGCTCTCTAAGCTTCTATGGGCTCACGAATCCCCTGTGCGTCTTGTTAAAACACAAACACAGATTCAGTGGATGGGGCTGGGTCCTGATATTCTGCATTTATAATACACTCCCAGGTGAGATTTTGCTGCCAGAGAACTACACTTCAAACAGCTGCGATCTAGCAAACCACTCACATCCCTTCCATTTATTATTCAGGCATCCTGCTTTGTGATAATGGGAGGGGCGGAGGCTCTGCTCTGGCCAGTTGGCCCAGGGAGGGCACTCAGAGGCCAGGCTGGAGCTCACACTGGGCGGGGCCTCAGCAAGCTCAGCTCTTCTCTCCTTAGAGCCAGGCACATTTATCACCACTTGCTTGAGTCCTGCTAGGTAGAGCTTCTGGCTCAGACATACTGAGCTTCACTGGTGTGAACAAGACAGAGAGGCTCCTGAAATCCAAGCCTCACTGCTTCAGTGACACTTCAGGGTCTGGTCACTGCTATGCAGAATAGGACACAGAGGCCCAGCACAGAGTGACCTGGGAGCCACTCAGATGCCCAGGCTTGACCCAGCCCAGACCAGGTTCCTCAGCAGTCTGCCATCCTGGAGATCCGTGCTGAGTCATCTTCCCTTCCTCACTCCTAGTCCCCTCAGTCCCTTCATATATCCCGAGGCAAAATCACATCAGCCACAAGTGACAGGAGAGGATTTCTTAGTGAAGAACTCCCCAGATACTTTCACTGCCCTCACAGCCCACACTAGAAGAAAAAGAGACCCGGACTCCCTATACTGTCTCAGAGACAGCCTTGGGGTGACCAAGTTCCCAGGAAAACCAGGGCACAGGTGGCAGGAGGGCTGGGGAGATGTCATGGCCCCTCCACCCAGCAACAGCAGGCCTGCTATGGCTAGCACCCTCTGGGAAGGCAGCTACACAGGAAGGTCCATCAGGGTGCCTCCTGAAAGGAAGAGAGGAACAGCAGTGGGGCCAGGGCTAGCATGGCTGGGGAGGGTGTGTGTGTGTGTGTGTCCAGCCCTGCATGATCCCTGGATGTCTCTGTAGCCTGCCTGCTCTTCAGACACTCAAGGACTCCAGCTCTGCCCACTCCCTTGGCACAGCGCACTGGCTGCCTCCTGACACCTCCCCATATGCTGTTACCCAACTCTTGCCTACTCTTGAATTTTTTATGGGTTTTATCCTGCCTTGACAGGACTGCATGATCCTTGAAGACCCTGCTCCATCTATACCTCTCTTTACCTGGAGCGGAGGATAGGCAAACTGGCCTATGGCACCTCATGTGACCACTCCAGCATTCTTCTTCCTAAGGGTCTCTGCAGCCTTCCCACACTTATCTGCTGACCCCAGGTCCTCTCAGCCCCCTCCCCTCTTCTAGAACATCAGAACCAAAAGATGTTGGGGACTCACCTATCTGACACCCCTGCTTCCCAAACTGAAGAAACTCAGGCTCTTCCCTACTCTGAATTCCCCATGTCCTGCTTGGACTTCTGTACCCTTTTCTGTGTTCTAATCCCTGATTGGCCTTGGCTCTGCAAGCCTGCATGGACTCAGGAGATCCATTCTCTCCTCCCTGGCTCCTCAGGGTAGGTAGGCAGGCCCTATCTCCAGCTTTCAAAAGCTTTTGGATTTATTGGCTAAGAGTGAAAACTGACTCATGGCATTCTGGGAAGGAGACCAGTCATGTCCTGCTCTGAACTCAGCAGTACACCATGAGAGCAGTTCAGGTTAAGGCCTTAATGCTCCTCCAAGCCTGGTGGCCCTAGGCACCCTGGGCCCTCCTTCTCAGGTGACACCCTCTCTAGTGTCTCTCTTGGGCTAGCCAGGGGCCCCAGACTGTGTTCTCTCTGTCTCTGTCTCTCTGCAACAGCTTCCTGATCGAGAGCCCAGCTGGTGCAGTGACAGTGCTAAGCTGCTTCTGGGAGCCTGCGGGATGTCCACGGGCTGGAACAGGCTCCACATGGCCTGGCACTCAGCCGGCTGTGCCTGGCAGCTTGTCCAGCCTGTCTTCAGCACTAAGACACTGTGGCTGGAAGACTGAGCTGGCTCACCTATGAGAACAGCATCCCTTGTCTCTCTCCTCCTCATCCTCAAGGACAACACAATCTTACCCCTTGGAGGCCACTCTGAGCCCTGCTCAGAGAAGCCCCAAGGACAGCTTAACAACTGCTTGTGAGGCCTTCGGGCTTCTGGAAGCACATGTGAACCCATGTGTGGGCACATGTACACAGACCACCACTTTGGATGGTTAACTCATCTAGCACAGAAATGCAAATACAGAACAGACAGTGTTGTTTCCTGCTTTGGGGACTAAGTTTGGACCATAGTGCATTTTGCTTGGCTGGTTAGGTCTTTTTATTTCCCCCTTCAGTATTTGAGCTAATGTTTGTGAATTTAAAAATTCCACGTAAAAATCCACTTTTCTTGAAAAGACTGGCTCACCTCACTCTGCAGCCATCAACAGGAATGCTGGACCTTCAAATGAGGCAGTCAATCCCCAGTTCTCTGCAGACGTCAGCCCTCCCTGATGCCCCTTTCACACAAAAAGCGCATAACCACACTGACTCACACAGCTTCCCTCACGCACACATCACCAGCCTGGCCCTTATAGGCATCAAGTTTCAGAGCCCTCTATAAGATAGTAGGTGGAGGTGGCCCATAAGTATAAAAATGAGGGGAATTCCTCCCTAAGAACGTGGAAATAAATAAAGAAAAGGAGTTACAATGTGACATCAATACAGGACAGTCCAATATTATCTCTGCTTTTTCTGCTCATAGACAGATGTCCTTTGACCTTTCTTAAAGCCTGAAAGTAAATGACCAATATTGTATCTGCCAAAACAGAAATGTGCAAAGTCACTGCACAGAGAAAGAAATAAGGTTTCCAGCCCAGTAGGATTCAGCCGGCCCGGGAGAAGGGCCACGGATCTATTGTAGGAAGATGGTGTCATTGTGATGGAATTGGGTGGCACTGACTCAGAGAAAATAAGCAACCACAGAAGGCAGCGGATGATGATAGTCTGTCCAGAAACAGGAGCATCTTACAGAAGGAAGAAGGGCCAGGATGTCCAACTATTGCCCCTTATCCCTCACCTTATGCCACTGCACCCCTGCCAGCTAAACTGTCAGCTCTTGGAGGCGAGGACCTGTCTGCCCTTTCCTTGTACCCTGAAGAGCCACAGTGGGGCTTGCCATACACATCCAGTTAATCTGTTAGAGTGTGATGATAGGTTCCCAGAAAGTGGAAAGTGGCCAGTGGGTAACTGATGCTGTGTCCCCATGGCATTAGCAGGCTGGCATCTGTTGGCTATAGATGGGCATCAAGACAGATGGCACATTACTAGTGGAACCAGCTCAGACAGCTTGGCTGTGGGCAGGCCCCTCTTCTGCTGCGTGGCCTCTGTGTATCCTGCATGATGCCCAAAGCCTGCTGGACAGCAACCACAGGAATCTCAAACTCAGTCCTATGCCCAGAGATGTAAAGCAACCTGGATTCTCTGTGAACTTGCGGAGATGGAGAACTGAGCCCAGGACTTCTAATTTCTAAAGTGGCCTACACACACCCATGGCTGCTGCCTCTACTGTTTCTGCTCATAGGCAATGTCCTTTGACCTTCCTTAAAGCCAGAAAGCAAATCACCAATGTTTTATCTGCCAGAGACCACTAGTTTTCAAACCATTTTACTTTTAATATCAGGTTTATTTTTCAAATGAAATCATAAATATTTCCCAAGTTCATTTACTGAGCACTTACTCTATGCTGGGCTCTGTGCTAAATTAATTTAATCTGGAAAATAATCCCATAATACAGGCACTATTTTTGTCTCCATTGTACAGGGAGAAAACTGATTCAGATAGGTATTGCTCTAAATCACCTGGCTACTAGAAGGCTGTCAGAACTGGAACCCACACCAGAAGGCTACACTGATTAAAGAGAAGCAAGGTACCAGAGCTCCACTCACTCCACACTCTTTTACCCAACTCCCCTGTAGGCAGCTATACCTTGTGTTCCAAGGAGTCCTTGGAGCCAGGCCCAGGCCAAAGCTTTGGACCCTGCATAGGCTGACAAATAAGCTCCCATCCAATCTGAACTTTCCAGACGGGCAAAGTCACCAGGGAAGCCTAGGAAGTAGCCCTGGGCCTTGTGTCCTGGGGGCCATATAGCTGAGCTCCATCACACAGGAACCTTTAATAACCCTGTGCTATAGTCAAGCAGAGAATGCATTCCTGCCCCCCCTTTTGGAATGTGGATCCTGAAGCAGGATACTCTTAGCATCCTGACTCAAGCCACCAGCATCTGTACTACTGTGCAATCCCACTGTCTGTGACACAAGGGGATCCTGGGATATTCCCACCAGCTTGGGCTGATGGGGCAGGCTTGGAGGCATGGCATGAAACAGAAAGTCCTACAAGCTCAAAGACTTCTGGAGAGAAGGTAGGATAGCAAGCACTGCAGAACACAAGGATTTACAGGCTATAGCCTTTATCTTATAGGACTTAGAGCCCAGTTATAAAATGTCCAGAATGGACAAATCTATGGAGACTGAAAATGGATTGAAATTTACTAGGTTTAGGGCAGGAAGGAGATGGAGGGATAAATGGGCAGTAGCCAGAGTAGAGGGTCTTTGGAAGTGATGAAGGTGTGAAGAACACATACCTCTGCAAGTATAATGAAAAGTATTTGATTGTATAAATAAGTTCACTTCATGATATATGAATTGTTTGCTAGTACAGCCACTAACTGACTAACACATCTACATGGGCCCTGGGATCATTGCCCTGGATTGGGACTCCTGGCTGAGTAGCTTGGAGACCTTTCCATAGAATATCATAGTTTGAGAAAATGAAAAATGAAGACCAAATGAGTAAACATCAGTCAAGAGCCTAAAAGAAAATAAAGTACTGAGTCTCAGCTCCCACTGTGTCTGGAACTGTTCGTGTCTTCCCTGAAGGAAGTATGGCGCCTCACGAAAGATGGGATACTTCTCATGGTGCAGCTCCTAACCACTCATCTGTCTGTTCATGCTTCCATGCATCCATGGATCCATTCATCCATCCATCCACCATTCTACTTGATCACCAATCCACCTATCCCATTTATTTATTTAATTACCCACTTCTTTACTTACTGATATTGTAGATTAAACCCAGGGCCTGTGCAACTTGGGAAAGCTACATCCCTAACGTTTCTAATTTTATTTTGAGACATGGGAGTGTGAAATGGCTTTGAACTTGCAATCCTCCTGTCTCATCCTTCTGAGTAGTTAGAGTTAGTGTCAGTTGTTGTTAGGGACACAAGAGAGCTATAAAAGCAATGAAGGACTCACACTGTCATGAACACTGCACTGCAGAGGTCCAGTGGAGCAGCACTGACATGTGAATGAAACATGGAAAATGTGATTTTTTTATTAGCTTGCCCTGATTACAGAAAAATGCAAATGCAGTTATTAGATATCAGAACCAGAAGAGACATTAGAAGGCTAAATCATCAATTATTAAGAACCATTCTTAGTTGATAAGCCAGAAAGGAAAGAAAATGTAATGGCACCAATTAAATTACCTCCAATGCCTTCTTTAGACCTGTACCTGCAGGATGACAGTCACACAGGCCCAGTAGCTTTTATCTCTTCTCTTCCAGGGGAAAACTGCCAATGTCTCCAGCCTTGGGTGTCATGGCTTAGCATGCACATGCCTGGAAATTCTTGGTACTCTATAAGAAAGTCTGAGATTGCAGTCTGGCCTCCCACAGGGAACACTTGATTTTCTCCATCACTCAGTCTCCATGCCTTTCTGTGCAACAGTACCTTTGGTGTCAATAATACATCACAGTGAGACCTCTCTAAAGATGCACTGAGCGACAACTACATACAACACATGGATGACCTTCAACACAGTGCGGCCAAGTCTGTGGCCATGTGAATAGCACAACTGCATCCATACAGGCTCGGGCAGCGATGGCACTGCCATGCCTGCCAACTGGGCACAGTGAGGCTGCCACACCAGTGATAGAAGAGGCACCCTGATTTAAAAGAATAAGCTT
The DNA here is from genome assembly GCA_004025085.1 of Thryonomys swinderianus. Lineage (NCBI taxonomy): Eukaryota > Metazoa > Chordata > Mammalia > Rodentia > Thryonomyidae > Thryonomys > Thryonomys swinderianus. The sequence goes on from PVIC010001111.1 coordinate 78,046, forward strand.
CCCAGAACTCAAAAATGGGTTAGCCTCCAGTCACCAGAGAGGAAACTGGATGTGCCACACCCCAAATCTTAAAGCCTGCGCTTGAGCCCTGGTTCCCTGCCAACATGTTTTCTTTCCGTGTCCCCAGACGGCCTCCAGCAGACCAACATTTTTAGGCTGATCTTATATTTTTCTTGCTTAAAAAACACACACACACCAGTTTGAGAGCTTACAAGGCAGCGAGAATAACACATCAGTACATGGATCTTGGCCCAGGAGGCTGTGCGGGTGCGCAATAGGAAACCCGGACTCAGTGCTGTCCCAGGGTATTATCTGTCATGTGTGCAAAGCTAGGCAGGACCCTTAGTTGACAGCTGCCCAGAGACTGCATTTCTACTCCTGCAGGCTGCCCCTCCACAGTGCCATGCATTGTTTACAGCTGAGGCTTCCACGGCTCTCCCCAGGGGAGGGGGTCCTCTGGGAGGAAAAGTGTCCCCACCCGATCGTCTACAGCAGTCTGGCAGCACCTGCACTGAGCTCAGCTTTGGCAGTCAGGACACCTGACTCACCTCCCAAGGACACGGGTCAGTCCTGGGAGTGCAGCTGTCCCACGGGCACAGGCTCAAGACAGAAGATAACACATTTTTCTTTTGTGAGACTCGAATTGCAAGACTAGCCTCTTGACATGAACGCAGATTAACACGGCCGGGTCCTTGTTGCTGCCACAAAACCCTTTCTCTTTCCTAGAGCTCAGTAAAGAATGGGCCTGAGGCCCTAGTGGTGAGGGCAGAGCCAGCAGGCAGGGTCAAACCTGAAAGGATTGTGCCCGAGCCAGAAGCCTGTCTGATGTGCACACAGGAGACCAGGGCCCTGCAGAAACGCTGCCACTGAGAGCGAGGAAGCCACCTCTGATTTCAGCGGGATTCAGTCTCACTAGGGACCCATGATGTGTCATGTCGCTGATGTGAGACAAACTGCATCAGGATTACCGATGTAGGAGGCCACTCAGGGCTAGTCGGAACATTAGGAGGACAGGAGAGAATGATGTATTCTGTGGAACATGATAGATTTTCTGTTACTATCAATGGAGAAGTTGGAGTGTGGGGAAAATCCTACCTTTCTGGCCTGGTGTGCAGCTCTTGTCCTTTGTCCTAGCTCTGTTCTTGACACAGAGGACAGTGAACACCTGTTACTTCCTCAGTGCTGCCACGCACTGGGCTGGACCTTGAGGTGCTAAGATGAGCTAGACATGGGTCTGCCCTGAGGATGCCCTGGGTGGCTGTTGGATACACAGTGACAAGAACAGCACAGGAAGTCCCATCCAGAGTCATGGGGCCTCGGTACCAGAGGGGCACATGGAGGCAAGCACAGGGTCACCAGAGTGCCCTTGGGAGCTCATCCTTGTGCTGCATGACCCCTGTAAGTTTCTCCCTTCTGAGCCTTGTTCTCCCCAGGGCACAACATCCCCATTACTTCCCACATCTGTCCCAGCTCCCTGCCACCCAGGACAGGGGCTCTTAGGAGCAAATAACGACAGTGCACATCTATTGTGTGTCTGTGGGGCCAGCCGTACCACAAGCATATTGCACACTATGATGCATTTAGTGCTCACAACCTCACAAAGTCACTGTGCCAGGGAGTTGCTGTTCCTGCTTTGGGAGCAGCTGGCCTGCCCCAAGTTAGAAGGTAATTCCACCAGGTACCCACTGGCACAGGCCAGAGGAGCAGGAAGAGCTGGCAGGGAGGGGACGGCCCAGTGGGCCCTGAAACAGCAACACACTCAGCGACAGACAGGTTCATGATGGTCCAGCTTTCTGTGGTTTATTCAGCCTGTGGAATTATTTATAAAAGTTGATAAAGACCTGAGAATGTTTGGGCCACGTGTGAGGTGAGGGGAAAATATCCAAAATTTTCTCTATGCACTAGCATCTCAGTTATATGAAGATGCTTAGAAAAACAAATTCAAACAGCTGTTATTCCAAAATGTCTCTTAAAGGTTATATCAGAACTACCTTTTCTCCTTTCTTTTTTCCCAAAAAGAGATCTTTGGCACTTCTGTATGTGACAACAGCTATAGAAAACAATTAACTCTGGTATGGGAAACTGAAGATGTTAATGAGTTCTAGAATGTATGATGGATATTGTGAAGTAGAAAATATTCAAAGGGAAATGTGGTAGAGGGGTGAGTAATGAGGGGTAAAGAAAAAATGTGATGGTAATAAAAAAAGGGAAAGCTTATGTTTTTAGGAGGTGGGGGGGTTGGAGGTAGGTAGCAGAATGGGAAAAAATGAGAATTAAATCATGTCATATACTGGTACAAATTCCCAACATTGAGTGTGATCATGATGTGTGTATATAATGTACCAATAAAGATAAAGATTAAAAAAAAACTTTTGAAGGTCAGTCCTGCTGTCTTCGTTACAACACGGCTCCGTGGGCCTGCACCTTCCGGGCCACACATGAGGCTGGCACACACCGCCTCGAGGTTCCCGTTACCTCCCAGGCCAGTGGGGCCGGCTGGGGCCACCTCTCCATTAGCAGCAGCCCATGCCTCACTCACCAGGGAACTGGGCCTCTGCTTGACTCATGTGGGGTATGGGTGGGAAACGGGATCCTGGGCTCTTCGCCTCCCCTGCCCAGGAAGAAGGCTGTGGCCTGGAGGGGACCGTGACACCCACCTCCTGTATCTTTGTAAGAAGAAAATCCACACAGCACTGCCAGCCTGTGCCGAACACCCCACTGCACTCTGCATGCTAGTCCCCACTGGCGCCGTGGCTTGCGTGGCAGCTGTGGAATTCTGTCTGTTTCCCACCACGGTAAGTGCCTGCCCACTCCACAGTGCTACTTCCTATTCCACATACCTCCCAGCGGCAGATCCCCCTGGTTCAAAGGGAGGTTGTTTCTAGGTTCTGATTGTAAACCTTCAACTGCACAGAGCTGGCACGGTACCACAGGCTCCCTCCCCTCAACAAGGCCCACTCTCCCTGGGCCCCCTGGTCGCCTCTGTGCCTGGTGCTGGAGGGAAGGTGGCTTGAGGTGCCACCTTAGCCCTAGAGCTTGGGGTGCCTGCCACACGTTCCTCCTTGCCATGACACCAGTCAGCTAACTTCTTCACTGAGGCTTGGAGACCTTCTTAAACATGGACGGGGAAGAGTTTGCAGGCTAAACTGGGCAGTTTTCACTTTTCTGTTGTGGCTGTAGGGCAGCTACAGTGCAGGGGTGCCTGTGGGACTCTTTATGTTATCAAGCAGGAGGAAGCTGGAACCCTGGTAAGACCCCCCCAGGACCTTCTTCTATTTCTGTAGCATCCTCCTGGCCACTTGCCCACCATTTCATGGCCTAGAGCTTGGTGCATGGCCCCTAGAGGTCAAAGGATCTGGCAGTAGGATGCAGTAGCCAGAAGCAGGGCTGGAAGCCAGAGGCAGCGGAACAAGGCTGTTGGAGCCTCCACCAAGGGCTCTGCTGCAGCCAGGTCTGGTCTGGGATTGGCTGCTGGGTCTCCTCATCCGAAGCAGCCCAAGTTCTCAGGCCAGAGAAGAGAGACACTCTGATATGGCCTTCCCTGAGACCAGGGGCTGCATCTGGATGCCAGCATCCAGGCTGCCCCCTCAGCTCATTTCTACCACGCCTGCTCCTATTCATGCATCCCTCAAGTCCCAGCCTGCATGCCTCTCCTTTCCCAGGGTTGGTTTTCTACCGAGTAATCTGTTGACTGGTCATTTCTTCCCTCACACATCTGTCTCTTCTTGGACACTGCAGGGCTGGAAGTCCTATTCCTCTGCCCTTTTCCTGTGGCCTCTTGGAGAGAAAGAGAGGAGTAACTGGCCAGATAGAGAACCAGGGAGGGTGCCAACAACAGGCAACCAACACCACACTTCTTTGATCAGTGCTACATCTTGCACTGCACCTGTGCCGCATCCTCTAGCCCCTCCCCAAGAGGCCAGAAGCTGGGAGCAGCACCCCAAGAGGCAATGGAGGGCTCAGCACCTCCAGCTGAGAGCCATGGAGCAACAGACACTTACAGCTGAACCTGTCATATCCATTCCCTCCTTCTTCCTTGTTAATCTTAAACAACAATATGCCAGGATATAAATGACATTTCCCAGCTTCCTCACAGAGAAGCATGGTCACTTGGAGGTACAGGGAAGTTATGGAGTGAGAAACTCATTAAAAGGTCATGGATAAGGATGTGATAAATGGAGCTCTGGCAGCTCTCTTAATCTATGAGACAAGTTTGAAACAGAAGCCAAGCATTAAGCATCATAAATGAGAAAAAGTGAAAGGGTCTGGGCCTATTATGCCCATGGAGCCAATCTTGAGTTACCAAGAGAAAGAAATAAACAAGTGTGTTGTTTAAGCCAATGTTATTTGGATTCTGTTATATTCTGTGTGATAAGCAGCTTTCTAAGACAGTCTTTTATGATTATTGCTGAGAACTCCCTCTCTCAAGTGTGGGCTGGACCTAGTGCCTTTCTTCTAACAGAAAATGAAAATATGAGAGGATGTCACTTTGAGATTAGGTTACAAGATGTTGTGACCTCCATCTTGATGACTCTCTTGCGCTTGGATTCTGCAACTGTTGTGGTAGAGAGGCTACATGGCAAAGAGATGCAGGCAACCTTTTCAGTTCTTCTGGGTCTCCTTTCAAAGCAAACTTTTCAGTTCACAAGCCTGCAAGGAACTGACCCATCAACTGCATACAAATGTGCTTGGGGGCAGAAGCTCAAGTAGCTGACTATATCCCCATCATTTCCTGCAGAATAGCTCAGGATGCCTTAAAACAGAGGGTCTATTTGTTACACAGCAAGCACTAACTAACACAACCACCATATCTAGTCCTAACTGAAACCCTAACTTTGACCTCTGTCTCCTGCTCAGCACAAGGCTGGACTGGGTGATCTCTAATGTGCCTGTCACAATAGACTTGCATTTTAGAACTTGCCCCACGTCATGCACAGGAAAATCAGAACTCCCACCCCAACCTTGAGTAACCAGGAACCCTATACTCCTGCCTGCTGGGTACTGATTCTTTTCACCTTTGACTTGATGCTTTGAGACAGAGAGGGGAGGCAGGATGCCAAGATCCTTTGCCTGTGCCCGGCACCACACCCTGCAGAACTATCCCATCATGGCAGAGGAGGCCATGAGGCCCAAGAAATCCTAGTAGCAACTCCTATTGTTTAGTGCGAAAAATCTTTTTGACCAGGGCTCCTGATGAGGACTTGAGATAGCCAGGCCACAGTCAAGGTTTGCTGACCACAAACAGTGCAAGACAGCTGAGCCAGCGGTTCCCAGCTTATACTATCTGTACAGGTTGAACTGTGTCCCTTCCAAATTCATGTCGAGGGCCTAATCCTCAATACCTCACAGTATAATCCTCTGTAGAAACAGAGTCATTGAAGATATGATTAATTACAAAAAAATTCCGATGGAGTCTAGTCCAAAGTGACTGTGGTCTTTCAACATTGAAACCAGACAAAGTATGCCAGCCTGTAATCTCAGCATTCCAGGAAGCTGAGACAGGAGGATTGTAAGTTCAAGCCCTGTCTGAACAACTTTCCAAGACCCTATTTCCAAATAAAAAAAGGTCTGGGGCTGGGAAAGTAGTTCAGTGCAAAGACCCTGGGTTCTATCTCCCAAATCATAAAAAAGGGGAGGTGGGTGTTTGGACAGACCTGTACATAAGAAGAATACCATGTGGTGAGGAAGGTAAACTAGGAAATTGCCTAGCTAGGAAACTGCATCAGAAACCAAACATCACCAGAAGTTGCCAGCAACCATCAGATACCAGGAGAGCACAGAGCAGATTGTTCCTCATGGTACCCAGAAAGTGCCAGCCTTGCTGATGCCTTGCTCTTCCAGCCTGCAAAACTGTAAGGCAACATACTTCAGTTGTTTAAGTCACAAAAACTGTACTTTGTTATATCAGCTCTAAAAACACACCATTTGTGCATAATAACCATACATACTACCTATGCAACACACACACACATTTATACACACCCTGGAAATATAGCTTCTATATTGCAAAAGACATACATCAAAATAGACAGGGATCAACCTTAGGACCTTGTGCTTGGGAGGCAGGCACAGCACCATTGAACTACATCCCTGGCCCCTAAGTAACTTTTAAAATATATACATACAAAGTTGATGCAATATTTTCTTCAGCTGAGCATCTGTACATACACATTCTTGCACATGTGTGCATAACCATACACGTTGGAGCCCACTTGCTTTAGGTCTTTAGGTTGGTACTAATCACTACTGTCCCTTCCTGAGCACTGTAGCACTTGTCACCTGGAATTCCAAATCCTGATCTGGGCTGACTCAGTCCATCTGCCCATCGGATCTGGCGCTGGGCTCTGGGCCTGCTCCAGCTGACCTACTAGCCAGGCAAAGAGGATTCCTCAGATAGTTCTCCTCTTCCTATCTTCTGACTGCAGAAGACAAAGCCTGGTGGGAGCACAGGCTGAGCCAGCTTCCGGACATGGATGGGGCAGCCCGTGTGGGCTTGTGGATCTCTGCCTCTTACTCCACCAGCAAAGTCAAAGAGTGCACCTGGCATTTCCACACGAGGAAGGCAGGGCAGAGCCTGGGGATGCCAGTGGAGTGGCCACCGGGAATGTAGGAGTGCTCATTCCAGAAATGCCCCTCGGCCTCGCTCAGCTGCTCCGCCTCCGAGCAGCTGCCACAATGGCTGCTCTCACCCCAGCCAGGCCAGCTGGAGTCCCCTGCGTGGCAGTGGGTAGCACAGGCCTCTTGCCCTCGACAACTGTGCGACCTTGAGCAAGCGGGGCTAGCTGCATAATTCATGAGGCTCAGAGCAGGAAACGATGTGAGCTTTCTTGTTCAAAATAAAATTTTGAAACAGTGACAACATAACCAAGCATCAGCCCTCTGGGTGTGGGGCCTGGGCCTCTGCTCAGGGAATCAGGAGACTCCCCAGGCCCATGCAAAAGGGCAGAACAGACCATAGTCTATCGCCCTAAAAACGCTGCCCGCATACATTTCAGGCAGGCAGGAGGGGAAGGACCCAAGGCACAGGATACATAACTCTCCTCTCTTTGGTCCACATCATTTGATTGATAGAGAACAGTTTCCTCAATAATTACAAAACAGTTTCTTCAATAATTTTTTTGGAAGCTTCCATCACAAAGTATATGATCATGTTGCTAGTGTCCCTTGGCCTGGCCCCAGCCGTGCGGGAGGCAAAGACCTGCTCTTGCCTGGGCTCCATCACTTGTGCCCATCTTCAGGCCTCATTTCAACACCTAGACAGGAAAACAGACTTCTATATATTTTTTAACTCTCTGGGTTGAAGAGGATGAAAATCAGATCTGAACTTTAAATACTATTATTGATACCAACAATGGTGATAATAAAGATACCAACAATGGTGATAATAAAGATACCAACAATGGTGATAATAAAAAAAATACTATTATTGATACCAACAATGGTGATAATAAAGATACTTAGTGGTAGCCAAGTCTTCTCAAAGGTCCTACAAACTTGCACTTTTTGCTCAGTCTTTTCAGGAGACCTCACCGTGGTACGAATGGCCCTGTTGGTTACTCCATGGTCTCCTGTCTATTGTTCCCAATGCTATCCTGACCCAAGAGTCCCCCGCTGAGGCCTGAGGCTCCCGCACTTTCACCAGCACACACTCCCAGTCCTTCCTGGTCACCAAGGATTCCCAGGGCGGCAAGGATGACAGAAAACTTCAGAGCTATCATTTACTGCTATCAAGGCAGTCTGTGATAGCTATCATTACTGGCTTTTCTATCCAGGCAGGATGTGGGTGTACCACAGTGGAGCCAGCTGGCCTGGCTGTGGCCCCTCCTGCTCTGGGTCCCCAGATCCCAGTGCCACAGTTCTCTGCCCCGCAGCAGCCAGCCTTCCAGAGCAAAGGGAAGCCGGGAACCCTGACAGCCGCTCCTTTGTTCTTTCCTTGGTGCCCAGAGAGCAAGAGCTGTGAGTCGCCAGCTTAGTTTCTGAATGCGGTGCTGCTGAGCCCCATTAGGCCCGTCCCTCCCTGCCAACTGCTGCCTCAGCACTCACAGGACTGCCTGCCTCCCTCCACCTGGAGTCTCCGCCGGCTCACAGCCCCCAGTGCCCGGCGACACTAACAGTGACAAGAGCTGTGTGCACTGAGATGACAGTGCCCAGCTCCACAGCAGTCTGGTCCCTGCTTGCTCCTAATCTACTCACTGCACTAGACCGGGCCGAGGCTTTACCTCTGAGTCAGTCACGGCCTGTGTTCTGGTCCCAAGCAGAAACAGGATGCCAGGAGAGCCATTTCCCAATCACCCACAGGAAGCTATGGCTTCCTACCTGGCAGCTGGAGGCTTCACAGTAACTTATTCCCTGAAATCTACCCTAACTGGGCTGGATGAGGGCTGCTCCTGAAGCCCAGACACCACTGAGGTGTGTAAGACAGCAATCTTGTTCCTCATTATTATAATTTCCACTTTGGAAAAGTGGGTTAAAGGCTCTGACCTCACCCACTTCCCAGGGCTGCAGAGCTAATGAGGCATCTTCACACTACAGCGTCAGTGACTAACACAGCAGGTTTAATGTGGGAGACGGGAGCAGGGACCAAGCTGACGGAAGAGGAAGGTGATGCAGAAAGAGAGGCAAGAGGATATGTGGAAGGGAGCTTTGCCTTTTCTCAATCTGGATGCTGCCAGGAGGGCTGGTCATTCTTGTCTGGGCCTCTGCAAGACTGTCCCCAGGGGACCTTAACTGATAACAGCATGACCTCCTGGCAACTCGATTCCAAGGAAAAGCACAGAATTCACTGATCTAAAACCCAAATCCAGGCTCTGCCATTAGCTAACTAAGGTAGGTGACCTTGGGGAAGTCCTTGTTCCGGGCCACCCTGGTCACCATCTCTGTAGGAGGACACTGTCCCAACCTCAGACTTCTTACGCTGAGATGTGTGCTCACTCTCTTTGTTGCCCCTGGTCAGTGGATGGGCAGGAAAGGGCCAATCAGGAAAGCCAGGCCTTGAGTCCCTGGCAAGCTGCAATCGGCCATGCTGCTCTGGCTCAGTGCCAGGGCTCTGCCCTTTCTGGCACGTGCCCAGTCTCAGTGCAGCAGCTGGGAATGAATTCCAGCCTAAATATGGACCCGGACCCAGCTTCTCCTCACCTGTGGGCCTGCTGTCCAAACCCTCTGCAGCCATGGCCTACCCTGCAGCAGCCCACTGGCACACTGGCAATGCTGACTCAGGGATCGCACTCGGACATCGCACTCGGACAAAGGCCAGACCAAGGTCAGGAGGGCTGGTGCAACAATGAACTTCCAGAGCAATCAAAAAAACAGCAGCATAAGGCACTTGTCTCTAAAGAAAAACAGGAGCAAGCCTGATGGACAACGTTCAAATCTGTAGCTCAAACCATAGATTCTGTTCAGTAAGACAGAGGAGAATGGAAAACAGTAAAATTCTAGCATGTGTATGAGTGTATTGTCCAAAGGAAAACAATGACAGAATGTTTAAAAAAAAAAAAAGATACCTCTAGAAAGCAGTTCACCCTCCTAGGCTGAGATGTGCAGTCACATCTTTAAAGAAGACTCACTGGACTTTGGTCTTCCAGTGTCACACATGTAATAGAGAAGTGCCCAGGCCTCAAAATGCTTAGCTACAAGAGCAGCCAAAAGCTTCCAACCCAAAACATCCACAAATAGAACCCAACATGTACCACACCTCACATCCTTTTTCCAGCACCATCAACTTGGGGCTATCTCTGCCATGCTTCCATAGGTTCAAGACTGTACTCCCCCAAAAAGGCATGCTGGAGCCCCAGTACCTGTGAGAGACTTTATTTGGAACCTTTATTTGGAAGCCAATTAGGGTAACAGTATGGTGGATTAAGGTGGGTCCTAATCTAGTGACTGGTGTTCTCTGCAGAAGAGGGAAATCTGGACAGAGATATAAATAAGGAAAAGTAAATGGGATCTGTGGCTACAGGCCATGGAATGCCAAAGATAACTAGTAACTACTAGAAGCCAGAAGTTCTTCCTGAAGAAACCAACCCAGTGATACCTTGATTCTGGATTTCAAGTCTCTAGGATTGAAAGTACAAATTTCCCTTGTTTAAAAACACTAAGTTGTGATGATTTGTAATAACAGCCTTGGCAAAAGAACACATACAACCATGATAGGCAATGCCACAAGCCCTCAGTGGTAGCGACCCTGGCCTTGACTCTTCTCTGTGTGTTGTTGTTCTTTTCCATAAAATTTTGAAGGCCAGGCTGGAGGCTACTTCTTGCTCTGATACCCAAGCCATGGTCCTCTAAACCACTGAGGCTCTGAGTGCACTCAGGGAATGTCAAGGAAAGAGCCGGTCCTCCTGCCCACACAGTGGCTAGGGTAGACAGTAATAATCAGAGGTTTCCAAGCTTGCGTTTCACCTCATTCAGGATGAGGAAAGAGTTTACCTTTATCATAGCCACGGCTCTGATAAATTCAGTCACATGGCAGATGTTCTCCTTGCTTTAAATTTAGATGAAGTAACAAAAGAAGACGGAGAGGGAAAGGATTCGTGGAGAGAACTCTGTGAGAGGCCAGCCAGAGTGGCTGTGGCCCTGCCCCAATCGGGAGGCAGAGGACTACAGAAAGAGCGGGCAGCAGAGTGAGAGGCAGCAGCATGGACAGGTTGGCACTTGGGGAAGGGGCACAGCATGCTGGACGTGTAGGGGCTGCAGGCATAAAGCAGCAGCAGATTGTCAGTCCCAGGACACAGGGTGGGGGGACTACTTAGGTGACATGGAGGACAACCATGCAGGGAATGTGGACAAGGATCACAAGGCGGATTGAGGAGTCTGTGGTCTGAGATGTCTGAGGTTGGAGTGGAAACTGGATGAGGACCAAATGATAGGCCTGGTGTGGAGCACTAAGGTGCCAGGAAGGGCCTCCCTTGGGGTCAGCAGGCTGGAACAGGGCACACACCAAAGGGGCTGGGACTAGGCTTCTAAAGCCCCTTGACTTGACCATGGAGAACCAGTCCTCAGAAGGCTGGAAAGCACCAAAAGCACATGGAGCAGGGGAAAGTAGAGTCTTGGAGAGAGACTCCAAAGGTGGAGAGAGTCATGAGAAGAGGAATCCTCAGGGGAGAAAGTGCCAGGAAGGAGGATGAGCAGAGGCAGAATGCCCACAAAGTTGGCACTGAGGCTCCCAGTGCAAAGAGGTCCTTGAAGGTTTGCCCACTTCTGAGCCTCCAGGAGGGGACACTCCACAATCTGTCACTGAGAAAGAAGGAAGAGACCAAATGGCCAGGATGCAAATTTAACTCAGTTTCCCACTGCCCCGTGCATCCATGCGGAACTGACCACCCAGTTCACAGGCTCTGACAGTGCCCCTTACAAAGTGTAGAGATGGGAATTGGACATGTTGAACTATTCTTCTTTTTTCTCTAGATATACTTAAAACAGAGCATAACTAAGTCAGGCAAAAAATTCGGCAACATGCTAAAGCATATGTACAGTATTTCAAAATGTTTTTTTATTTTTATATAATCCACACACTAAGGAGGGAAAATGAAGCTAAACTGTCTTAAATATGTCACAATCTTTCTGTGGAAAAAAATATGGTTAGAATTTTCATTTTACAGATATTTAGAGCTTAGAATGACCTGGAAGTTTATCTAGATGAAGCCTCTCATTTTGCTAGCAACTAAAGAGAAATTAGTTGGATGGCCAGTTGCATAGAGACTTAGTAACACCGTAGCCAGGACTAGAAGCTCAGCCTCTGAACTTTCCCTAGCTGCTGCTGCTTCTGCACACTGCAACACAAGTCAAATCAATGCCAGTTGAATTCAGACTCCATTTGAAACCCTGTGGTGCCCCATGGTAGTACTTGATAGGTTTCATTATATTAAAAACAGTACCATCAATGGCTTGGGAATTTTGTCTCATGTTAAAAAGCAGCTTAGTTCATGTTTTACAATACTCCTAGTAGTTATTACAATGGTGCTATGGTTTACACCTGCAAAGTGTCCCAAACACTTGGTCCCTAGTTCATGGTACTATTGGGAGATAGTGGAAACTTAAGAGGGGAGGGCTAGTGGGAGGGTTTAGGTCATCAGAGCTGCATGCTTGAAGGGGATTATAGCATGCTGTTCTGCCTCATGAGAGGTTCCAAATCCATGGGACCAACTAAGCATGGGCTGAAAACTCCAAAATATTCATCTGCTCATTACTGATCATTAGTTCAGGTGTTCATTATAGTGACAGAAAGCTGACTAACAAAGGTGGTGCAGCATACCTTGATCAGAGAGGTAAGCAGCCGTGTCCTGCACCGGGGTGCCCTATGGATGGGTGCAGGCCAGTCTGAAACTTCAGAATGCAGCTTTGTCTGCTGTGGAAGGGACATCCTTCCTGGGTTGCCACAAGGCCCCATCATGGTACTACTGTAGAGTCCATTTTCCCCAAGACTCTTGGTCTAGGTAGAGATCAATATTTTTTTAAAAACTAAAATCCTGGGGCTGGAGGGTTAGCTCAGTGGTTCCGGCGCCTGCCTCACAAGTGCAAGGTCCTCAGTTCAATCCCCAGTAACCACATACAATGCTGGGCGTGGAGACTCACGCCCACCAGCAATCAATACCACATACCACAGTGCTGGGCGTGGTGGCTCATGCCTGTAATCGCAGCACTCGGGAGGCAGAGACAGGAGGATTGCTGAGTTCCAGGCTTGCCTGGGCTACATAGTGAGCTCAGGGCCAGCCTGAACTACAAAGCGAGACCCTGTCTCAAAAAAAAAAAAAAAAAAAAAAACAACGAAAATCCTAAGACTTAGCCTACAAATTAAGACTGTAAAATACGGAACACAAAAACATTGATAAAACAATGGGCAAAGATGTAAACTGTAAATTTACAAAGGAAGAAACAGAAACAGCTGAAAAATTCCTGGAAAATCTTCAAGTCCACTGGTCATCAAAGAAATAGAAAAGGAAACCTTGACACAATTTTACCCTTATCAAATTTGGATGAATAGATGTGAAGGCTGATCCCCAATAGAGGAAACAGGTGTTTTCAGTCTGTTACGTGTGTAACCTGTCTTAGTTACCTTTCTCATTGCTGAGACAAAATACCTGACACCCACAGTTAAAGGAGGAAGGATTTATTTAGTTCACAGTTTGTAGAGATTTCAGTCCACAGTAGGCTGGCTTCAAGGTGGGTGACATGGCAGAGGGACATCAAGGAGAAGAAATAGTCCATGGCAAGCAGGCAGACGAGAGCACACCAGGCCCCTTTTTGTCCCTTATTTTTCACCAATCTACCTGCCTGAGCGTCTGTGTAGCGTTCACATTCTTAATCCTATCCAGAACTATTCCAAACCAATCAGTGAACTGATTTAGTAATCACAAACCTTTGATCCTGGCACCTTCAATCCAGCCACCTCTGAAAAGCTTCCTGCTGTATGACTGTAAGAGGCTTTAGGGGACACTTACACACAAACCATAACAGCCTGTCTGCTAATAGAGCCATTTGGTACAAACATTTTAAAATTATTTAAATATATGCACAGCCTATGACTACCCAAACAACCTGGAAAATTCACCTCCAAGTCTGGCTACAGGACAGCGGAAGGCACTAACTCCATGAAAGACATCCTCTGGCACCTGACCTCTGGGAGCCAGAATGGTAACATCACAGAACTCAGAAACAAGAGCTCACCCAAAGGGCAAACATCTAAAGTTCATTATTTTCCCCCCTGAGTTAGCTATAAAGAGTTATGACACTAAGTCAAGAAAACAAAGCATCAAAAAGAATGTGTGGCCACAAAGAGGACATCGGGGAGTTGAAGGAATTTTCAGTGGTGAGGTCATTCTGAGTTGAGTGAAGCCTTCCAGGAGGCGGAACTATGCAGTCATAACACTTGGGCAGATTCCCAGAGCTCCTCTCCAGCCTGGAGGAGGTTGTGTCTCTAGGATAACGCAACCCCGACTGAGGTTGGAACTAAAGTCACGGACCCCCCCCCCCCGCCATGGCTTCGTATCTTAGAAGTATAGATTCTCCAGAGAGCCCTGAAGGATGAGTCACCTGCCAAGCCTGCAGGGCACATGGGCCTGGCGTGCTTCCCAGAAGGTCATCCCCTGGCGTGGGAAGGTACGTGTCCAGACTGCATTGGCAGGTCCCATCCCAGTCACACAAACAGCTGTGGGGTCCACTAAGTGGCTCCACCAATGCTACAGACTAGCTCTTCTCAAACTCCCTTTAGGTTAGGAGGGATCAGAAGCAAGACCAAATATCTCTAGGGATCCAAGGCTGACATAAAGAGAAGCCCAAAGCTGGGACATCCCTTAAAGTGGTTGTTTATTTCAACTTCCAAAAATGATTTTGATATTCTGTTTCCACACAATTGTCAAAGGATATCAACACCACTTTTATCCTGCTGTTGAGTTGGCCTGGCACATGGAGATGCTTTGGGTTTGAGGTGTCTGACTACAAGTCATTACAAAAGCTCTGATCTTCAAGGAAGACTGTGAGAATACACAGTAGAAGTGAGTTCTGCCCCAGACAGCTTCTTCTATCCACAGCAACCTTTCAGACATACTTTCAGACCTGCTAGTAGCCTCTGGGGTGATGGAATCATCTTTATTTTGATCTGGACAATGGGGAAGCAGATGGTGATGTGGGTAAAAAGCAGTGGTAAAAATCCCTCAGGCTGTGCACTTAAGATTCATGTGCTTTACTTCATGTAAATTATACTTGGGAAAGTATTGCTGATACTGGAGTGGAATAAAAATACTGATGGCTCCTGGAAGCAGGATCTGCAACTAAAATGAGAGCCAGTTCCTAATCTTGCAGATGTCAGGGATGGAAGAGCTGGAAAAGAACTGCAGTCTCCATTAGGGTACACAGGAGGTCCGTAAGGAAAATCACCAGAGCTAGGTCACTCTGGATGGGCCTGGCCAAGTCATTGTCCCTCTTTGGACTTCTGTGTCCTTTTTGGTAAGTGTGTGGGGTCTGTGCTTTCAGCTGGAGAGCTTATGAAAAATACAACCTCTTAGGCCCCCTCTTACCTCCTGAGTATGATTCTGGGCTACAGAAATCTGCACTTTGATAAGTTCCTGAGTCACAGTAATGGTCAGGTTCAAGACCAGTGTTTCAGAACTATGGACAATGTGTTTAGAAAAATTTCAACTTCCATAGCATCGATGCTTGGCTCCTTGTACAAGAACAACATAGGGCTAGGAAGTGGTGTAAATAACTAAACAGGATGGTCAGAGTTGGATGACATGGAAAGGCTTCCTGCCTCACACTGTCTCCAATCAGGAGCCTAAACCTGGCCTTGAATCTCAACAGGGTGGCCATACATAGACTTGTGCAAAAGATGTTCATAATATCTATCTATCTATCTATCTATCTATCTATCTATCTATCTATCTATCTATCTATCTATCTATCTCTCTAATTTTTTTTTTGAGACAGGGTCTCACTTTGTAGTTCAGGCTGGCTCTGAGCTCACTATGTAGCCCAGGCAAGCCTCGAACTCAGCAATCCTCCTGTCTCTGCCTCCCGAGTGCTGGGATTACAGGCGTGAGTCACCATGCCTGGCACTGTGGTATGTGGTATTGATTGCTGGTGGGCGTGAGTCTCCATGCCCAGCATTGTATGTGGTTACCGGGGATCGAACTCAGGACCTTGCACTTGCGAGGCAGGTGCCAGAACTACTGAGCTAATCCTTTGGCCCTATTCATAATATATTTGTGAAGCCACATGTCCTTATACAAACCTGCAGCCTCCTAGAGTGAGGGTGCGGGAAACAGGAAGCAGGAAGCAGATGCTTTCTTGTGAACTCTTCTCACTGTTCAACCTCCCCTGCCTTGATGATTTCTATGGATGGGGTTTCACCTTTGCTCTGTGCTAGAAGCCCAGTGTGGTGATAGGGCTGGGAAGCTGCAGGCTTGTTCTGGGTCCTCATGGACCTGCTGATCTTGTTGGAAGATGATTAAAACACTAATTACAATATAGTGTGAATAAGTACTAAGTTTGTAGCAGAGGGCACGCTATCTGTTAATTACAAACCTGGTACGGCACCCTCTAAAAATAGTCCAACTCCTTCCCCCGCCAAGCTAAGATCTAAGAATAATGCACGCTCAGCTCCATGCTCTCTGGATTTGGTGTTGCTCGCTCTTATCCCTATGATGCCTAACACTTCACACTCTGAGGAACCGAGGATAGCAGGGCATTCATTAGACTCCTGAAGCGCCCCTTTCTGAACACCACCAGCCGGCATGAATTCCTTCCAGCCCGCCTCCCTTCTGTCTTCACTCTTCCTCGAGCTGCAGAATCTCTCAGGATCAATGCACTGCAGGCCCCACCCATCCACATCCAGGCCACTTCCCTGAGGGCCAGGTCAGGGTGAGGGTCACACGTCAGGTCTTCTGTCCACTCCAGCTTCCTGTTGGCCCTGTGAAGGGTCAGCATCTCCCACCTGGCTGTTCTCCTGTCCCTGTCTCTTGTCCCTTTTCCTATGCCCTGACAGGCATGGTGGGAAGGTGGATGAGGAACAGGCCCCAGGCACAGGGGAGGTGCTGACCATCTCTAAAATGGAACCACTGAAAGGATATGACAGGGACAGATAGCCTGCTCTTATGAGGGGTGGAAGAGTGGCCCAGAGATTGGGATCAGGAGCGCTGAGGCTGAGGTCTTAGTCTAGAACCTGTTCCTTACAAGATAATTGTGTTTCTTCTCTGTCTGTTTTCAGTAGTGTACTTCTGTAATCCCAGCACTCTGCAAGGCTCAGATAGGAGGACTACACATTCAAGCCCATCCTGGACAACACAATGACTTAGTGAGACCCTGTTTCAAAATTTAAAAATAGGTCTAGGTATGTAGCTCAATGCAAAGACTCTGGATTCAATCCCTAGTACCACAAAAAAGCAATCAATCAATCAATCAATCAATCAATCAGACAAACAATCAAAAGGGGACTGACCTCCTAGAATTGGTGTACAGACTAAATGAACAAGAATGGATAACATACTACTTGGCTCACAGTAATGGTTCCAAGAAGGACAGCACCCCCTCACCTGACCTCCTCCCCTTACCACCTGGTCACCTGTGCTAGCTGGGAGGACCTGAGGGGAAATGGACTGTCCAGGCTATGTTAAACCATGCAGAGTATAAAGGGCAGGTCAGTGATCCTAGTACCTTGGAAACTCATTCAAGGCATGAAGTAGACCCTGAGACAGGAAGACAGTACTAGGTGCAGAGGGGACCCTTTCTGAGACCCCAGAGAACTACACCAAATCCACAGTACTTCAGCTTCTTCCTTCATCCTTGAAAGCCAGTCATTAGGCCTGAAAGATCTTCTGTGGAAATGTCTTCACTCTCATCTCTCCCTCCTTGTCACCATGATGTCTTCACTACATCTTTGTTCCATGATCTCACCCATCCACACCCTGCCAAAAGGGTACTGATGGCCTCCTTGTCCTATGCTGCCCCATGAGCCTCTAGCCTGGGTCCCCAAAACCCTTCCTTAGACAGCCCTCTGATGCTGTCAGTCTGGTTGAGGTATACACTGCTGAGAAGACGGGTGTCCCACCTCCCACTCTTAGGGTCCTACGGTCCATTCTGGACGCCTCCCTCTTCATTTACGGTAACTCAGAGGCCAAGTCCATGGAGGACAGTCACATCCTCTTCCCCCTGAAGGGCCTCCCTCCACCCACCTCTCAGATGTATCCATCCTTCGGGGCTCCACATCCTCCTCAGATGCAAGGATTGGCTCTGCCTAACTAATACATTACCTTCCCTTGGTGTACAAGCCTCCAGCACTAATTTCCAAACCCCTTCATTGCCACTTAATTAGACATTTCCTTGTGTGGAGCCTTAACCCCTTTCTGTGTGCCTTCTCTCTCCCTGGTGACATGCAGTAACCTCTTCCTCAGGCAGGAGTATAAGTGGGGTTCAGTCCCCACCCACAGGCTGGATGCCTACTCTAGCTCTCAACTTTGTACAACCAACCAACAGAAAGAAATGAAGGGAAGATGCTACCAGATACCTGAGCTCAAGGACACAAGAGACAGGAACCTCTGCCCAGTTACTCTTGCCAGAGGAGAAAGCATTCCCTCCCCTTGCCTGACTGCTCTTCATTCTTTGTGGCTCAGAGGAAGCGCCAGTAGCTGGAGAAATGCTAGAAAGTCTGCAGGGACAATGCAAGGAGAGGGGACCTTTAGTCCAACCCAGGAATGGGCAGCAGGAAAGAAGAGAGGTAAGAGGAAGGCTCTTGGAACATGGAGATGAGATGGGGCTGGGACCAAGGCAAAGCCCAAAACTTAAGATGAGTGCAAGGATTCTTTTTGAAAATACAAGGAGCAAAGTGTCATTTGGGGTACAGGGAGGGTAAGTTTTACAATTCATGCTGGAATGTATTAGATCTCGCGATTTTTACAAAAAATTTGAACTCAGTCGTGAGCAGGGTATTTTGTAGACCTATGGTGCAAATGGACTGGAAAGTCTGTAAGAGTGGGAGTGAGTCTGGGGGCCACAGTGACGCTGAAGAAAGAATGTAACAACACGGTCGAGTTGTGGCAATGCATTTTCAGGTGGAGAGAAGATGGCTTGAGATCCGGTGCAGAAGGACCTCAGTTCTGAGTGGCAGGAAACAGGAGAGAAGGCTTAGCTGAGCAACACTGTGATGCCCCCAAGGAGGTGGTTAATATCCAACCCGCTCATGAATCTGTATCCCACTGAGGGTCTCCCAGGGACTTGTCCTCTTCTGAGGTTCAGCACTTGAAGGAATTCAGTAGTTGAGGAAGAGAGTGGACACGTGGAGCAGACTGTAGCCCAGGAAAACAAAAATCTTAATAAAAAGCTCCCCAACGGGCTAAGGTACCAGGGACAAGGGACAGACCATATCTAAGCACCCAGGAAAGTGTAAGAATAAAAGGTCATGTTGTCCATGAAAGATGAGTCAAAGTCAAATACCTAACATCCCGAGCAGTAATGAGGTATTCCCACTGAGGGGTTACAGGGCCCACAAATGTTCAGATTGGGTCAGTACTAGGACACACAGAATGCAACTGATATAAGCTGTGGTGGACATGAAGGTTCCGAGGATGCTGTGTGGGTCACTAATGTTCTTGTTGTAGGTTAGTGATCTGCATGGTGCATCTGAGAGTGAGAATCACCCAAGCAGCCTCCCCTTCCATTCTTCAGCATTAAACTCTAATAGGAGAAATAAGAACCCAGGCAGAGTTATTCCTGAGCTCACCTATCCCTCAGTTTCAACTCCTACTTACCAGGCTGAAGATGTATCACTCACCTTCTGGGGAGACTCACTCACTGAAAGGGTCCCAGAGTCAGTGATTCTCACCAGCCACACTACCAATGGTAGCAGCCACAGCTAATCTCAGATATGGGCTTTCTGGTAGTTTGAATGACTAGTTAAACCTGAACTTGTAATAATATTATAAACTATAGCACAGATAGGGACCAAGTAACTACATTTTTATTTCTCAGTAGATGGATGGACAGGTGGGTGATTTTAGTGAGCCATTGTCAGAGACACCATAGCTCCTACACTGAATTATCCACTCAGGAAACACTGAACCAATGGATGAGGGGTTCTGAGAGGGTTGTGCTTGGAAATGCCTATATTTATTTGGAAGCCAGAAATACAAGTGTGAAAAGATAGTGTGTTAGTGAGTTTGGGTCATATATAGGTCCTCTTTCATACCCTTCTGCTAAAGGAGTTCAATACTCACACCCAAGGAGAAAAATGAAGACATAGAGATATCTCAGTAAGAGGAGGTCTACCTGGGAATGGAATCTGGGGCACTGGGAACAAAGTCAAGGGCTGGCAGGAAGAGGCTGGTCAAGCAGTAGGGATGTCCATTCTTTGTGGCAGGTGGCAGGGTCATGTGAGGGTGGGGGTACTTAATAATTATTTTTGGATACCCAAGAGGTATTTAAGAAAAAAGCCAAGTCAACGAGAAAAAAGAGATTTCAACAAATAATACTGAGACAACTGGATAGTCACATGCCAAAGAATGAAGTTGGATCCCTACTTCACCCACGTACAAAAATTAACTCAAAACAATCATGGACCTAAATGTGAAAACAGTTTAGAACAATGAATCTTAGCCAGGTATGGTGGCTCACACCTACAATCCCAGCACTTGGGAGGCAAATATAGG